>UPTC01000505.1:5267-35921 GCA_900537255.1 Acanthocheilonema viteae
ACACATACACATACACACACATACACATATACACACACACATAACAGCGTGCTGTTATTGTGTAATAAAAACATTTCGATTTTATCAGAGCTATTTTTGAGGTTCCTTTGCCTTCCGACGAATCCGTAGAGTGGTTGGAAAATTTGCCATTTTAATTGATTTTTTTTCCCAGGTGTTTCCTTATATAGAGAGTGAGAGAAATTATAGAGAGTGAGAGAAATTCATCATGAGATCCGTTAATGATCGACCGGCCGCTCACAATCATTAAATGAGATATTTTTTGCATTGATTAATCATCATTGATTTTCAATTTCATTTTTGGGTTAAATTTTTGTTTAAAACCAACTTCATGCATTAATTTTCACAGATTTTGCCCTAAGTTTCACATCTCAATGTTTACTTTCAAATTAGTTTACATAGTTTTTAGTTAAAAGAATTTTTTATCTCAAATCAATATTTGTATGAAATTGATTGTTTGATTAAAATATATTTGGAATTGAATTTGTAAACAAACAATTTCTTTAAGTGACTAATTATAATATTTTAGCAAAGTATATGTGCCATAAAATTTTATAGCCTTAAAAATAAAGGTTAGAAATTTGATCGATATTTTTGTTCTCACGCAATTTCATTTCTGTTGAACTCTATGATAGAAATATTGGATCAGATTGGATTATTTTTAAATTTTGAAATTGTTACTCAGTTTTTACATCTTCTATTGTAGCAATCCTCTGCAGAAAGTATATAGAAAAAGGTTTTTTTTTTTCTTTTTCATATTGATTAATTTCTAAGGAAAACTTTATACG
Source organism: Acanthocheilonema viteae (assembly GCA_900537255.1). Classification (NCBI taxonomy): domain Eukaryota; kingdom Metazoa; phylum Nematoda; class Chromadorea; order Rhabditida; family Onchocercidae; genus Acanthocheilonema; species Acanthocheilonema viteae. Next base: position 6,074 of record UPTC01000505.1, read on the forward strand.
TCACAGTTTTATTTAGCCGATCAGACAGGCGTATGAGATGATCTAATTTAGGCATGCTTTAGAAAATATTTACTGTTGCTGCTTTTCCAATATGAGAAATTTTCAAAATTAATTTTTTCCAAAGCTTTAATTTAAAATTCTTATTTTTGTATTTTTTCAAAAAGTTTTTAAATTTTCAGATATGCATATTCATCTGAGCTTTTTTTCATTTCTTTTCTTTTGAAATTTCTTATAATTTCATTTCTTATAATCTTTTCTTTCGAAATCTCTTATAATTTGTCAATCTTGAAAGTAAATTAAAAAGATATAATTTCATGTTCTTATTCACTCTTTCAAAGCGCATTAGTGTAGTGTTGATTGTTTTTTTCTTCCTCATATTATTTTAATTTATAAATAAATAAATATCATTCCTTTTTAAATTTCGCCCTGAAGATCTGTTGTGTTGGATCATCATGTAGTTCACTTCATGATATGCTGTGAAAATACAGTTTTAATCAAACTTATAAATATAAGGCAGTTTTATGCTACACCTTTAAATTTTATTATGGAAATAAAAAAAAAAAAGCTCAGTAATGAACACTATCGGGACAAAAAAAAGTAAAAAATAGTTTTTATATTTCTGCTGTTTTGATTTGATATATTACAGTATCATATTTATTCCTTTCCTCTATTGTTCCTTTCGTAACAATAAAATCGTCGTTAAATTGTGTCAGATTTATATTTGCATAATTCACCTAATATTCCGGAAATTTGTAATTTACTGAATATTGCGAGAGTTTGTTAATTCACTAGGTATTTCGGGAGTTTGTATGAAATTTTTCTGTTCCAATTTTTTCTTATAACTTTATTAGAAATCAATAAAGTATGTTTGCTAATCCATATTCTATATAAATTTCTTATGCAGTTTATTCCGCATTTTCCGAAAAATCTTTTTTTTTTAATCTCATTTTACGGCATCCATCTAATATAGCAATAGCATAACCGCTCTTACCATTTTTCCAAATTGCTAAATTTCAAGCATTAAAAAATTTCATCGTTGTATTTGATAAATATTTTGAACTCATTGTTATGAGTTTAATTTTAACCGCTTCTTAGTAACAATATCATTTAGTACGATTTCACTTTCAAATTACTTTTTACTACCATATTTTCATACTTTTTCCTAATGTTGTTATAGCAAGAATTTATTTTGTTTAACAGATGTTACCATTTATTTGCTGTTTAGATTTGATATAATTGGTTGTACTGTGTTATTGTATTGATAACATTTTCATCTGATAATTAATTAGCTTTGCTAATTTTTTATTTTAGTTAATTTCTTTATTTTAATTTTTTTTATTCCATAATTTGTACAGGTTGGATAATTTATATTGCTATTATAAATTTTTTAATTTTATTTCTAATATTTTAGTCATAATCAGTCAACTTTAGCAACGTCAAAATTTATAGATTATTCACCAATTTTATACTTTTAATTTTAAAAGTTGATTAATTGTTCTTTCATTCATTCATTACTTTTTTTTCATTTCTTTAAGTTAAGCTCATTTTTGCAAACCTTACTTACTTCAACTAATAAAAACATCGTTAAATGATCTTTAGCTTTAACAGCGTATCTCATTTTTTTTTTTTGATTAATTTTATCATCACATTAATATGAGATAATTTTACATGTTTACCAATCCAATCTCTCTAATTTTTATTGAATGCAGTACACATGTAATTTCATTAAATCGATTCTTTGTAATATTAATTTAATGAAATTACTTATGTACCATTATTCTGTTAAATAAATAGTAATACTACACTAAATTATCGCCGATTTCATATTTCTAATTTGTATTTCTAATTTGGAGAGCTGATTAATCATTCATCTATTCATCCATTATTATGCGTATAATATTATCATAGTCATTTTTTATTTCATTTTAAATATTCCTATTCTCTTCACATATTATAATCGAATATTTCAATTATATCTCTTTCGGTGATATTTGAATCACTTTTAAATTAACATTATTTACATTATTGCTAAATAGCCAAGCGATATTATGTATATTGAATACACCAATTCTTTATAAACTCTTTCGGTGATATTTAAATTACTTTTAAATTAACATTATTTACATCATTACTTTATCTTTATACCTTTACCTTTATAAGCATATTCAATTTTTTTTAATATTTTATTTAAAAAAAGATGATAATATTATTCTTGAAACATTTCTCGACTCTTTTCAGCTGATCCAAGTTCATTAGCTCTTTAGTCATTTAAATTATGGTATCATTAGCCATTTAAATGAAAAAACTATTTCTTTCACAGTTCAGCTGTTTTTTTATCAACCTTTTTCTTATTTAAATGTTTTTTCAAACTTAAATAAAATATTTTTTAATTCTTGATGCTTTCCTAATACAGTTGGAAATTTTAAAAATTCTCAAATTCTTGTTGATCCATAAATTTGCAACTCTTAGTTTAATTTTTATGTTATATTTAATGCGTATATAACCTGTTATTTTACATTTAAAGAAATACTCTTATAATTTGTCAATTACTAATTGTCTCCAAAAAACTTCGGTAGTTTCTTTCTTCTTCTACTCATTAAAAATACATTTGTTTTTTCTTGCAATTCAAATTAATATGTCAAATTGAACTTTATGTCTTTTCATAGTTCAATTGTCCTTTCATTTACCATCATGTCATTCTAAGTGCAAACTATTCAAGTTTGTTTTTTCCTCTTTTACATAATTCATCTGATCTAACAGAAAGTTAGCATTTCATAGCTTTTTTAGTTCCAAATCATTGAGTGTAATTTTGAAATCCGGTACATTCATCATTTTAAGACTTCTTTGCCATTTTTAAACTCAAATTGCTATTCCCATGATAGCTTTTGGAAATGCTACGCTTTACAAACTTTCCTACTAGGAGCTTTGTAATGTTCTTGCTAATTATTTCAAAAGAAATTTTTATTTTCTTTGACTAACTTTTAATATAATATGTAATCTCACATTTTTTTCTTTTCTTCAATTTCATTTATATCTTTTGCTGTCATTTCCATTTTCATTTTCATATTCTCGTGTAATTTTCCATCAAGTTCAGTTTTTTTTTTTCCAAGGAGAAGAATGTTTTCATAACAATTTTTATTTCTCTTCTTCTTTTCTTCGATATTTTTAGTCTGTACAATTCTCGAGCAAAAAAAAGAGGAAGGAATTTTGATGGTGATAATGAAGGTGGAATAATTATATGATTATTATTCATTATATAGTTGAATTTTCTCATAAAAGAAGCCAAAAAAAAAAGTGTTAACTGAGAAAAATAGGTGAACTTCAAAAAAATAGCAAATTTTATCCTTATGAAATTTAAAAATTAAAACATGTTCGAAAATCAATAGTCAACCTATCTACTGCTCCCTTTTCTTTCATCATATTGCTATATATATAATAAAAAATATCAATAAGACGAGTTAGTGGCTCTTTGAATTGTTTATCATTGGCGTACTTTTTCTATTTTATGTTGACAAATTTGATTTAAAAAAAAAGGAAAAAAAAAGTTCAGCATTATCATATTCACCGCTGCTAAAGCTTTTATCATTATCACTGTTATCAGCATTTTTAATCATATATCACTGTAGTAAGACATATATGTGCTATGGCATGAAAGGCGTTTAGCTTCTAATATCGCTTAAACATTTAAACTGTTCTCATTTCAATTTAAAAATCCCGATATAGTTATTGGGATTTTTTTATTCCATAGCATTTTTTTTTTTGTTCCTCATAAAATTTTCACATGAAAAATATAATTATTTGTTTTTCACTTTTCATAGACTGAGAAGAAAGTAGCGAAGAATTTGATGATCCCAAAAAATTTTGCGCAAATGATAGATACGTATTAATATATGAAAAAAATTTTTTTGTTTATTCCTTTTGAGATCATCTCTTTTTGTTTTTTTGCTTTATTTGTTTATTTTAGCGTAATTCCAATCATATTCCTCTTTGCATCTCATCAGATTTTGATCTTTAAACTGTCGTATCATATGACTAACATCACTATTTCATAAATAGCAACAAACCGGAAATTCATCACAGCATTTAATCCTATTTGACTAATATTGGCTTGAAAATCCTCTTCCGTCCTATCTCTTTCATTTGCTATCATCAAAATAATAACAAAGTAGTGGACAGTTGGGTATTTTCATTCTTTTTTATGAAATATTTTAAATAAATTAAAATACTTTTATTAGTATTTTTTTTTTGTCAGAGATAATATTGATAATGAATGAAAAGTAATTGTTGTTCATTTTCTTTTTTAATTTAATCAAAAAAGAAGCGAAATTAGGAATTCGTACCGCGATCATAGCTCATTTTTATATCTTTTTTTTTTTTAATTGATTTAGGAATTAGTATCGATTATATCCAATCTTTCTATTGCTGGATTATATTCAGTGTTGCTATTGCTATTAAGTTGATGATCGATTTATGAACAGTAGAGTAGATTGATCTTATAAGTAATAGATCGATCCGATGAGTAGTAGATTGATTTTATCAGTATTAGATTGAGTAGTAGTAATATTCCCATCAATATTATAGTTTAAAATGAGTTATAAGCAGTAAATTGTGGAAAGATCACTTGGAGGTAAACATAATTGTGAATTGAAAAATATCCAGTATGCTATACTTATTTATGATTTATTGAATTAATCAATACGTTTAACTTGTGATTAAAACATTATACTGCATTAGTTTTGCAGCTTAAAATTGTTACAGTTGTCTGTCTGTGCTCTTCCGGTTTTTAATCCGGAAAAGAGAATATTATTGGGTGGAAAAGGAAAAAACCAACAACGGCTCAATATTGCTACCTGCTGTATGAAGTCGGATGTATGCGTCTTTTAGTGCGATTCGCACTAGCGATCTTCCTTTGCTTAATACTCATTGCTGTTTATGAATACTCGAACATACGTCAACGTGTTATTTCACGTAGTGATCCAAAAACAGGTTTCCATAATGTTTAGTTTTAATGGATTAAAAAGTGCCAATCAAATTAGGAAATTTCATTAGGAATTACTGATCAATAACTGGATGTAACAGCAAATATTGGAGTAAACCGTAGAAATTTTAGAGAAATTATTCCGTTGCATTGACAATTCAAAATCAGGATTTTGAAAAACAAAAGAGCAAAAAATTTGATATCTTGCATTTTTAGATACAGATGAAGTAGTCCGTATATTGCTTATGTCGGATGATCCAACATCTAGCTGGGAAACAAACGTAAATGTTACGTTCAACGTGATCGTGGTATTAATTATTTCGCTGCTCAGTATCGCCTTGCTTATTACGGGTTAGTATTGTGATCTTTGGAATAATAATTTATGTAGAAATTAATTATTAACGCAATGATATTTATGTATGCAGTGGATAAAGGATATAAAGATTATCAATGTTACCTGATAACCCTTATATTCTTTATCCTCTACATAAAGATTACTAGTAATTTTTATATCTTATATCATCTATGTAAGTAAAAAATTTCCCAATGGATGATTCGGAGATTTTTTTAGTAATGTTTTATTTGAGAACAGTTTTTTTTTGAGACAATTATCAAAAAATAATGAAGAATCTGAATTGAAGTTATAGTAAATACTAAAATAAATTTATAATAATTTAATACAAGATTTTAGGTATAATTGTGATTGCTCTAACATTAGATTCATCGGTAATCGATAATGAAAATGGTGATTTGGATGAGACAACAACTAATTTGCGGAAGAATGAAACGGTGAAATCGAATTTATTGGATCAAAAAGAAGGGTGTATTTAATGAATCCATATTTGATTTTTTGATTTTTTCTTTCAAATTTGCTTCATAATAACATTTTGACATCATTAATGTCATTACATTATATGTAATTCTATCAATATATCAGTTCAAAAAAAAAAAAGGAAAAAAAAATTTCAGATTTGGACACCACAATTTTTGTCGTCTGCGGATCGTTTGCTGCCACAAATAGATATCATCACAAATCTGAACAATTATTCAGTTTCATCTGTAAATGAAATATAATTGTAAAATATCACCTACTTATCAGTTGCGATTTTTTTCCCTCTTTTGCTCTCATGTGATATGTACACAGTTGCTATATCGTTTTGTATAATTCTTTTAAAACATCCATGACATTTCATATCTCAAATTAAAATTTTGATATAATCTTTCTTGTTATTTTGCAATATTCATTACTAAATCTTAAATTTTCGCCTGCATATCAGGTTCACTATCGCAGCAAATTCATTTTGAAAACAATAAATTTGAGAGGATTATAGAATTAATTCCACGGGAAAAATCCTCCATCGAACACGGTTAACGTAAGTTTTATTATTTCCATCTATCGAATAGAGTTAAGCATAAGTTTCATGATTCCCACTCATTAATTAATTAAATTTCGCTAGAGAGATGTTGTGAGATCAGACTAATAAATAACATAAAAGATTAAAAGACTAACAATCTTAGAAAACATTTGAATATAACTTTCCAAATTACCATTAAACTTATTCGATCTTGTTTAATTTTAAATAAGTCTTTCAGAGTGAAAATTCATTTAAAATTTAGTGTTGCATGCTCAAATTAATTTTAGCCTAAAACGATCAACGCGAAGGAAAGTTTTTTTTTTTTTTTTTATTATCCTCTCCTATAAATGCCTTTAAATATTTTGCTTTGTGACGATACAGTATGCAATATTTGAACACTTTTAGAATCCAAGCAAGAAAAACGAATCGTAAAATTTGAGATGATGTATATGATAAGAGAAAATTTGGCTTTATTTTTCTTCAGAAGTTTCCCAAATGTAATACATGGAAGAAATGAGAAAATGAAATATTTCTTATTTAATTGAAATTTTGCCATTTTAAATATTAAAAAATAAAACATTAAAAATTTTGCTATTTAATAATAATAATATTTTAATGTTATACAACGATAAAATTAGAACGAAGCATGACAAGAAGAAGCATAAATTCGCGTTTTCATTAATTCCATCAGAAACTAATTGAAAGGTTGATTTTTGCGATTCTTTTTTTGATTAAAAAGATTTTTTCCTGAGAGTTGCATTATAGGATAATTTCAAAACAAAATATATTTGATAAATCTATGATTATTTTCAAATTGCTCCCTCTCGTCAAGCTTCTAATGATAAATTTAAAAAAAAAAAATCGTAATACTATTGTAGCACTCGGTTAGGGCAGTTTCACAATGATTCATAAAATATGCGCACATTCCTAAATTTCATTTTAAAAAAATGATAGCATTATCGCTTCCTGCGGAAGTCATACTCCGGAAGATCGCCACGTTTTGCAACACTTTCCATATCTGGAAATTGCGAAAGATGGAATGTTGATGGAATAATAAATTTGCTTTTATATGGATGAAAAATTTTTAATTTACTAATTATTTAAAAATTATTTCAAAATATTTAGTGCAAATTTGAAAATAACTACATGTGCTTACCAAACTCTTCTTGCTGGCAAGTTGCACCAAGATATCCTGGAGCACAACTACACTGACCGGTAACTCGATCACATGTTGCACCATTATAACATTCACATCGATGTTCACAATTTTTTCCATAACGTCCCGGTCGACATGCTACAAAAGCAGAAATCATTTTCAGGTTGAAAAATCAAACAGTTATAAAGTTAATGCATTTATACTGTAATCCACACTATATATATATATATATATATAAGTAGATTAAAATAATTTTTCTTGCATAGCACTAAATGAAACTGTATATTCAATCGGCAGTTTTCTTTAAAGCTATCTGAATTTTAGATTTGAGCCATTGATTCAGTTATAATGACTGGTGAATGATTGAACTTTCAGTGCAGGATTGAATTACATCAGGTCCTATCCTCAGAATTAGCAAAATCATGTATTATTAATAGTTTCTTTGAGCAAAATATACCTTGTTTACATTTAGCACCATGTAATCCTAAAGGGCAATCGCATTTTCCAGTTTCTGGATCACATCGGAATTCATCACAATCACAAAACAATTGACAGTGTGGGCCGTAGGTATTGTTAGTACAGGAACGTTCACACTAAAAAATTTGAATTAATAAAATTAAAAATTGAATATTTCGATTACAGACAATTATTTCTAAATTTATTCTTATCTTAAATTAATGCTTTCATTTTTCGTAGAGAAAGAAGAAAGAAAATACTTCGGACAAAATTATATATTTTTCTCTAACACTTTTATTTCTCTAATCACAAAATCAACAACTATCTGTTCTCAATCAAACTTTTAGGTTTTATAACTGAAAACATTATTGAAAACTTGATAAAACAGTTTACAACGAATACAGTAATACCTGCTTGCCAAAATATCCTGAAGGACATCGACATTGACCATCACTGGGATCACATGTTGCGCCATTCTGACAATCACAACTCTGACTACAATACCAACCATAAAAACCAACTGGACATGCTGCAAATTTTTTACAAATTTTCAATATGACATTTTTTCAATCAACAGTATAATTGGAAGTGTTATTCCAAGACTTCAAATACTATTTTCAATAGTTGAACTCTCTTCCAATGATTGTTTAATTCCAAAATTGAATGTAATTTAGAGATTATTGCTGTTTGAGTTTAAAAATTCATCCAAAAATTCCATTTATCTAATTAATTCAAAATAAACAGTTGCACTTGACATATCTATCTTCTATTATAGATTCTCTATAATCAAGCGAAACCGGGGTTACAATATTGCGGGTGGTCAATAATAGAAGAGTTTTCTTTTTTACTTTGAATATCAATGCTAATTGAACAAAATGAAAGCATTTGAGAAAACGTACTGTACTGGCAACGAGTACCATAACGACCTTTTGGACAATCGCAGCAACCTTGCACCGGATCACATTTAGCACCACCGTGACATTCACAGTCTAGCGTACAATTCCATCCATATTTTCCATCTGGACAGGGTTGATCACAAGTAGTTCCGGTATATCCCAATGAACATCTACAATAATGAGTTATCACTGCTGTTTCTAAAAGAAGATAATTGCCATCAAAAATCAAAAAGATATCTCATTTAATCTACAATAACAGTTTGTCCATCAAAAAGTTATACTGTAGCATTCTGTACATTAATTCAACATAGAATTCCAACAGTGAAATGTTATTTACTGAAATTCTACACTTTTTCAGTGAATAAAACAATTTATTAGCATCAATAGTATGCATACCTGCAAGCTCCAGTTATTGGATCACAATGCGCCTGATTAGCGCACCGGCATTTTTCGCGACATCCAGGCCCGAAACGTCCCTCAGGGCATACTTGTTGACATTGCAAGCCGGTGAAACCAGCTGCACAACGACACTGACCTGTCACTCGATCACAAATACCTCCATTCTCACATTGGCAAAGTTTTTCACATTTTTCACCAAATCGATTCGTAGGACAGGATACCTCACACTTGGTACCAACAAAACCTGGCGGACAAATGCACTGTCCAGTTATTTTATCACAAGTACCACCGTTCATGCACTGACAATTGCCATCACAATTCATGCCATACCGTCCTTGGATACAACTTAAATTAGAATCATAATTAAAAATAAATTAGAATCAAAAGATAAATCTGAATTAGTCTAATATTGTTACTGTATCATGAAATTGCTGCCTGCAAAACCTCAGTTTATACAGTATTCCTGATACTGTCACATCTGATACGATAGCGAATTGATTTTCAATTTGTTTTAAAGTGGAAAAAAATTTGAATCACTTATTTTTGTGGTGATGAACAATTTAAAAAAGCAAAAATTTATTTTAAAAAATCAAAGTAATTATGGAACTTATCTTGAGCACAATCAACACCTACATATCCTGGCTTACAAAAGCATTTCCCGGTAATGGGATCACAATTAGCATTCGGTGCACATTCGCACTGCTGTGCACAATTTTCACCGAATGTTCCAGGAGGACAAAGCTCGGTGCACGAATGACCGGTGTAACCGTTAAGACAATGACAACGACCGGTGATATGATTGCACGGTTTCTGATTTGGACATCGACATGCTGAGGCACAATGCTGTCCATAGTAGCCTTTTAGGCATGCTGAAACATACTTTTGTAATCTAAATGCATACAATCTTCTCATCTCTTTGAGAATGAAATTTTACTTTACAGCTAACTGTTTTTCTTACCAGAATTCTTGCAACTATGTCATTATGCACTCATTATATTTAGAATTTAAATTTTAAAAAAAAATTTTTCAGGGAAGAATCTAAAAGATTTCCAAGAAAAGTCTATTTACGTCGATTGCATTTGCGACCTCGCCAACCAGGAGCACAATGACAATGGCCACTGATTGGATCGCAACTTGCACCATTTTCGCATAAGCATAATTCTTCGCAGCGTTCACCAAATAAACCATGAGGACAAATGCGCTCGCATCTAAATTTAAACTTCAAAAATTAATATCATTGAGCGCGCATTGGGATGATTTAAATTGCATGAAGAACGAATGGTTTACCTATGCATGCAGGGAGAGACTTGATCATGGAGTGGAAAATTTTTAAAATAAAATTATGCCAAAATAATCGTAATATTTGAAACTTCAATAAAATAAGATCCAAACAAAAAATACAGTACCACATACCTTTCACCAATGGAACCGGGTAAACACTGACAACTACCATCTGTACGGTTGCAACTTGCACCTCGCATACAATTACATTCTTGCTCACAATTTATTCCGTACTGTCCAAATGGACACACTAGAAGGATAATATAACGTGAAATTTTCCACAATAGACAAAACGGTATTATAACTGAAGATAATCTTGACTTAAGAAAATATTTGGAGCAAAAAAAAAAACACCTAAAGAGATGGATGGAAAATGCAAAGAAAATATGAAAAATATTTATCAATATAATAATTATAATATCATTTGATCATTTGTAGTAAAAATTTTCAGTGACACCGCAAACTTCAACTCTTTGTTAAAACTGAGTAATATTTTTTGGACAGAAAGCTTACTGAATTCACACGCAGGACCGGTCCATCCAGGTGCACATTTACAGGTACCATTCCTAGGATCGCAAGTACCATTATGCATGCAAAGACAATGGTTATTACAATTTGATCCATAACGGTCGGATGGGCATTCTGTTAACAAAGTAACACTTTTAAATAGTAATTATGGAATGGAATATTTTAATTTGCATGAACAATATGAGTTCTAAGTGAAATAAAAAATTTACCTTCTTCGCAGTGTGGTCCCATAAATCCTGCTGGACAATCACAATTCCCCGTAAATCGATCACAAATTCCACCGTTCATACACCAACATTCCTCTTTACAACCAATACCCCACCTGAAAATTATTTCAACCGAGATCATGGATATGATGACAGAAGCATCCGAAATATTCTTGAATGCCTAAAGTTTGTGGACAATTTCAAGTTGAAAATTTTTTTTTTTTTTTGATAGTTGCTTATCCTTAAATAATCTATCGGAAAGATTACAATAGGTTGATCTCTTACAACAATAAACGAAATATGAAAAAGTCTTAAATTAAATGATTAACTGAAATTCTGCCAATCAAATTTTACTTACAGTATAAAATATAATTATGGTAATATAGTAAAATTAAACAATTCCAAATTGGTTATAATGTTATTCGCCAGTTTTCCATAATAAATTACCTATTGGAAGGACATGGTGTTCGACAATTAGCTCCAGTCCAACCTTCGCTACAAAGACATTCACCGGTTACAGGATGGCATTTCAAGACAAATGATGCCATTTCGATGTCATCTGAGAATAAAAACCTCCAACTATTAGATTTTTTTTAACACAAAGAGAAAGAAGAGAAGAAGAAAAAGATGACAATCCATAAAAAATTTAATTAATAACTGAAGGCACTAACCAAATGATGAGCAATTGCAGACCTTTTTACAACCATCACCATACCGTCCATCAGGACACGGTCGATCACAGTGCTGACCACGCCAGCCAGGCTTACAGTTGCAAGCACCATTGATCGGATTACAAGTAGCATTATTTCGACAAATACACATACCCTTACAACGATTACCAAAATAACCTTCCTCGCATACTAAAAAAAGATTATTAATATGATAAATGAATAAAAAAATTATACTGCAGAGAATGCAAAAATAGAAGTAGGTATTCTATCGTTTCATAATAGATCTAACCTGAGCAATTCAAATCAAAACTGGATGACTTGGATAAGTTGCAATTTCAATTTGAAAAATAAAATTGGAATTAAATTTAATTTTGAAGTTTATGAGTATAATGTATAATAGATTTAAAGCTATTTTCAGAACATAATGCGCTACCCTGGTTACTGAGGTCATATTTTACAAACTTAAGTGCACTACAACCATACATAGGAGAGCCAATGGCTATTTCAATAACAAATCGTTATTCTTTGTCTCATTTTAACTTTCCGTAGAAAAAGAACCATGGTCAAGAATCGGACTTTTTTTTTTTTTGCTCAAAATATTGAAGCACTTACGTAGATCACAACTCTTCCCATGATATCCCGGCAAACATATACATTCCCCGTCAGTTGGATCACATTGCACTCCTTCATCGCAGCTGCATCGTTCACTGCAATTGATACCAAAATATCCTTCTGCACATGGTATATCGCATTTTTCACCACTCCAACCGGTCAAGCATTTACATGAACCATTTGAAGGATTGCACTGAGCACCATTATAACATTCACAAAACTGCATACAATTTAGACCAAAACGATCACTTGGACAAACTGCAATTTTAATTTGTAAAGCAAAAATTGAAATTAAATTTAGTTTTGAAATTTGCAATGCAATGACTTCAAGCAAATAATAAAATTGTTTCATCTTATTGGCCAGCACATATATGTTTTATTCTTGCATAATAATTTTATTGTTTGCATCAGGCAAGCAATAAATCCATATTAAATTTGCATTTCTATCTAATTTTAGTATTGTTGATTTAGAGCAAGAACACCAAAGTTCGAAGTTCATGGCTGCTTATCAGCAATTAAATTTTAATTTACAACTATGCTAGTATCGTCAATTTTGCATTTTTCTTTACTTTGAAGTTTTCAACGAGTCGCTTATTATGCATAATATTTTCTCCAAAATAACCACTTAAAATTCCATTCTTTGCCTTTTTTTTTTTAATTTGAATTCACTTAAGACTTTGTTTTACCGCTAACATAAGATATTTTGGTATAAATGTAGTCCTGCTTGAAATATTACTTTTAAATTTTCAAGATATCTTCTTGCAACATGAAATGAATGGTTAACTTGGTACGTTTAATTGCGAATAAAATACCTTCACTGCAAGCAGCACCATAATATCCAGCTTCGCAAATACATGAACCATCTTTATTGTTACAAGTACCATTATTTTTACAGGAACATTCGTGCTGACAATTGGGACCGTATAAACCTTTAGGACATGCTGAAATAACCTAATTTCATAATTTATAAGTAATTGAATTTTAGTAGTTGGAAATGATTTGTAAGTAATTGCTATGAAGTGATTACTTACATAATTAGACCAACAATGAAATCACTACGAATTATAATCATCTAAATTCTCGGCTGGCTAAGCTCATAAAACAAATAGCCAATCATGTTCGTAGTGATTTGGGAAAGAATAAATATTAGTTTTGTAAAATTATATTATAAAAAATAATTTATGGAAAAAATACATACTGTTAATTAGTCATTCACTTATATAACTCTTTACCAACAACACAGTACACGTAATTAAAAGTGACATGCAATCAATGGATGGAATGAATTTATACTCGTGCTTGCAAACATTACTTAACTTAACTTGCAAGCAATCAAATTTTTGCATGAAATTTCCACGTGCATTTTATCATACATGCTTTGAAAAATTCTCAAAAAAAAAAAAAAAGAAACGAAAATGAAATTTGATCAGCTCACTTTTTTCACATAATACACCGTAATAACCAGGTTTACATGTGCATGTTCCGGTAACATGATGGCATATTTGAGATGCACCTGATTCGCATGCACATTTTTGGGTACAGTTATATCCATATGTACCGATAGAGCAAGCTAAAATTATTAAGAGAAAAATTTATCGTATTCATTAAATTTGTTTTGCATGCATATATATTGCACGTTGTTTGTGTTCACTTTATGCCAGTATACGTTCTGAGGCATACGACTGATACGGAAATAAAATATACAATTCCAATATTCATTCAGTTTGTGAACAAAAAAAAAAAGATCATGAAACTTGAAAAATAAAATTAAAAAAAAAGTTTTAAGGGACAATATTTGTTGCACACATGCAAAATCAAACAAAATTTACCAGGGCAAAAAAAGTGATAGACGAGAGTAGCAGTTAGCTAATATTTATAAACTTACGGATTTGGCATTGATCACCTATATATCCTGGACGACATTTTTTAATACAATTGCCATTAGTAGAATCACATTCCTGATTTTCAGCACAGTTACACTTTTTGGTACAGGACTCTCCGTAGAAACCAACCGGGCAACGTCGCTTGCAGAATGGACCATAGAAACCACTTTTACAAATGCATTTACCAGTCTGTAAATCAAGTTTCCATTACTTCAATCAATTTCCTGATTGTTTCCGGTTGTTATCTGTCATTCATATATCTTTCCACTCCTACCTGTTTGGTATATTAGCATTCTATCCCATTTGTGTTATTTGGCATAAAATATGATAAGAAGTGTTTATGATAAATTTAAAGTATAATAGCATATTCATACCTTTGGTTCACAACCTTTTGAGTATTCTTTCTCGCAATTGCATACATGGCGACAGTTACGACCATAGTTAAATCGTGGGCAAATTTGATCGCATTTTTCACCGTAATAACCAGCTGGACAAGAGCAATATCCGTATTTCCGATCACATCGTCCACTGCTACAGGTCATCTCACATGGCAAATTGCACGATTGTCCATAAAAACCTGTGCTATTGTTCATTGGCAAAAAGTTCAAGTAAAGCGATAATGCGGAAAATAATAAAATAATGTGCAACGAAATAAATCTAAATTTACCTGAAATCCTTGCTAAAAATAAAGAAATTGTCATTAGCATTATTTCCTTCTTCTTAATGGTTGAAGCTAAATTTTAGCTTCCCAGAAAAATATTTGTTATGTTTAAAAAAAAAAGGAACTGTAAAGATGAACCAGCCGGACAGCTATCATCACATTCGGCACCATCCGGACAATCACATTCACCAGTAATATGATTGCAAATTTGTCCATCACATTCGCACGCTTTTTTGCAACCCAATCCCCAGGTACCTTCAGGACATTGATCCTCACAAATTGTACCCGTATAACCGGAAGCACAATCACAACCGGTCTTGTTACGATGACATTTTCCTATAAAAATACATAAGTAAATGAATATCATAGAGAAGTAATTTTTATGAAAATTTAAAAAAAAAGCGAAAAAAATGAATGGATGAAAAATATAAAATGTTGACGTAATATCCATGATCCATAAAGTTTTAAATATTCTAAAAAGCACAACTGAACTGAACCAACCTCCATTTTTACAATCAGAACATCTATAACGACACTCTTCTCCAAAGCGGCCATATTCGCAAGCTACAAATGAAAAAAAAACATTTAAATTGAAAAGGGCAATTTTTTTAATTCAATAAAAATGGACTAATAGCTTTTTTTTTTTTGTTGACTACAGACGATACGATGACAATAAGAGCCGAATGTTACAACTACAACAATTACCAATGATGAATAGTTGCAAAAAAATAAATAAACATTTTCGCTTCTTTTTATAATCCTGTTTTTTTTTTCAACGATTTTCAGAATATCGTATACCGGCGTATCAATAAGGTTACAGGTCATTCTGACACGGTAAATTTGCGCGAAGATCCATAGGATCCTTCTAAACTGTGTACCATACAACGAATCACAAATAAATAAACAAGCATTAGCATGCTTTTGTTCAGGATATCGGTACCCATTTTTCAGTGATTAAATGAATTCACATATTTTCAAATAAATAAAATTCACTGAAATAAAAAAGAAAAAAAGAGCTATTATTGACCAGTAGGAAGACTGTGTAGCATACGCATTGTACCAAAATGTGATAGTTTGGAAAGATCGTGCGGTATGCTTTCATCTTCCGTTTGCAGTTCATCTTCCATTATATCATTGTATTTTAAATGATCAGCTAATAATGCTATCCCTGCTAAATGCTCTGAAATTGGAAATCACAGAACAAACATGCATTTAAATTCACTGCTAACAATATTCATTGCAAATAATGGAACTTTCACATTTTGCAAAATCAATAAGATACAAACTATCAAGGTTGATTTACTTATAAAGTAAATCCCTTTTTTTTTTTCATCTAAAATAATGATTTCTTTAAAGTTTGAAATATTTATATATCAGATGATGCTAATTTAATTAAAATTTATGCTTGATAATTAGAAGAATAAGATTGATAGTTATGCATGCAAACACAAACACTACAAGTAATACAATTGACAGTCAGTATGAGTATTGTAAAGTTACACTTAGGTATACATACGTCTGATATTATGAGGAACTGAATCAAACAGCGAATCTGATAGAAGTGAAGCTGAAATGTTAAAATTCTAAAAATGAACTACTTGAAAATTTTAAAGCTAATGAATTTATGATGTGATGTCAATGTAAATTAGCGAAATAAATACAAAAAGTGATCATTGATCAGAGGGAAAATATTACCAATGCATGTTTTGCCATCTTCTGCAAGACTGAAACCACGAAAGCACTTGCACTGATAACTACCTTCCTCATTTTTGCATAATTGACTGCATTCACCGTTATTTATTAAGCATTCATTAATATCTGAGCAAAAATTGCCATTATTAAATTTCACTCAAATTTCAATATTTTAATGCAATGGAAAAGTAAGTATGCAAATGCGTGTTGCATGCGGAAAATTAGATAAGACTTTCTTAGCTGATGTTTATCAATTACTGATAAGAGCTATTAAAAGTCATGGACTATTCTTTCCTTGCTTTTGCAAGTTTTTACTTATCTTTTACTTGTCATTCGTAAAATTTAGAGTATATTCGTTGTTATTACAAGTTTTAGTAAAACTTGGAAAATGATACCAACGATGAATAAAAACTTTAACTTCTATATTTTATTCGACCCATCATAAAGCTTTAATATCACCATCATATTGTCATTACTGTTCGATGTCTACACTAAAATAATTTTTATGTTGCTTAATTTTGAAATGAAAAGAAATGAACCGTGACAGGCATGGCTATCAGGTGCTAAGTTATAGCCAACTTCGCATGTACACGTATATCCACCCTCTTCGTTGATACAGTGATGCTCACAACCAGCATTATTTGCGATACATTCATTAATATCTGCAAAGATATGATTAAATGACGTAATTAGTTGAAGATAAAATAGTTTGATAAGATATGATATACTTATCAATGTACTATACGATAGGAGTAACCTTCACAAGTTCTGCCATCATAGATGAGTAGAAAGCCAGTTTTGCAGGAGCAATGATAACTTCCAGGTAGATTAATGCAGAGTTGTTTGCAGCCACCGTTGTT
The DNA here is from genome assembly GCA_900537255.1 of Acanthocheilonema viteae. Taxonomy (NCBI): domain Eukaryota; kingdom Metazoa; phylum Nematoda; class Chromadorea; order Rhabditida; family Onchocercidae; genus Acanthocheilonema; species Acanthocheilonema viteae. The sequence continues at coordinate 23,708 of UPTC01000505.1, forward strand.
ATCAATGCATTCGTCAATATCTGAAAGGAATCACACTTTACAGATTTTAACTTTTTTGAATCTTGCAAATAGATTCTCGGAACTTATTAGCAAGCTCTTAGCTGTTATATGCACAAAGCTCTTACTGTATAATATGTACAAGAATGAATTAATTTAACACAAATGTGCACTTCTATTTTGCTATAACATTATACATCCAGTAAATACATCTTAACATCTATGCAAATCAACTTAGTTATAAATTTAATATTATAGTAATACATGTACAGTAAACTGAACTTTAATAGTTATGTATATTTGTTTCAACGATATTTTGCATACTGTTTAGGATGTTACAATATAAAATTGCTTCTTGCATGATCATAAAAAATTGTTTGATTGAATAAATTACTCCATTTTAATGTTATTATCATCAGTTCTTATGAGGAATTATCATGATAAAGATCAAGGAAACTTTACCAGAGCAAGATCTACCATCGCTATCAAGTTGATAACCACTTTTGCAAGAGCATTTCAGGCTACCATTCTCATCACCTTCGCATATATGCTCACATCCTCCGTTTCTTTCCTATAATTTTGGCTTATCATAACATTCATATCCAAAGTAATTTCCATTTATTTATAGCAAAAAAAAAAAAAATTTCTATTCACATCAAAGTTTAACGGAAAATTTTTAATTAATTCCATATATGGATCACTTTTTTATATATATGTAGTACCGAATGATCATATAAGCTAACCTGACACGGGTCAATTACTAGCTTACATTGGCGTCCATCTGATAGTAACCGATATCCACTGCGACAACGACATCTTCATGTGGTAATTTTATTTATTTAGTTTAATGTATACTGTTGACTAATCAGCTTATAACTACTACAAAATAAATCATTTGCACCAGAAATATCTAATTAAAAGCTTAGCATTATCATATTTCGAATTCCAATCATCAATTCCTAACTGTTACTATTTGATTAGACAAATGAAAAGGTAACAAAGAAAAAAAAAGAAGGAAAAATAACAATTCCGTTTAGTTGCGATTTCGAATCATCACGGTTTGCATCATAAACTGTGATACTTCAGATACAGCAACAATTTTTGTAGAAATAAGAATTCAATTTCTTTTCTTCTTCTTGTACTGTGATACAAGCAGATAATTCGTATTTATTTATCCATTTTTGCATTTTAGAAAAAAAAAAATTGGATTTGCAATACCTGTATGTTCCATAAATGTTAACACATTCATGCTCACATTTTGAAGTCATCATTGTGCATTCGTCGATATCTGCAAAAAATTTCATTCCATTTTTGTATTTATTTTAAAATTTTAGACTGATGATAATGGTGATGATGATGATGATGATGATGACGATGAAAACAATGAATTGTTAGAAAGGATCGAATTTAAACAATAAGATAGATATGTGATTTGAATCATTAGAATACTTTTCAATCGTATGTTACCATAACATTATGATATAGTTTACAACTTTAAATGTCCAAAGTTTTTATTTATTTTCAAATATCTAACGGACCAACGCATGATTTCTGATCTGATCCGATTCTGAGACCATGATAGCATTGACATACGGCTCTTCCGTTATCATTCATGCAATGCTGCTCGCAACCACCACGATTTATCATACATGGATCGATCGCTGAAATGCTGAGCAATAGGAATAACATTTGATTGCAACTTTAAGGTTAGGTATGCAGCTTTGAGGTTAAGTACGCTAAATTTAAAATTATAATGTTGTAATGATGCAATTAATTTGATGAAAAATCATGGCATTTCCAAAACATTCTATCGTTGAGTAACTTATAGCTTGCCCAACATATTTTTCGAATTACAATTTCGGTATTTAATTTCTCGAATACAATGCAATAATTGAAGCATATTTGCAGGATATAGTCGAAAAAAGAAATAAAATAAGGCGAAGAGATATGAGGGAAGGATATCAAAATGACCAATACTGTAAATCCCTTCCTCCTCGATGGCTTATCTTTAAACATTTCTATCTTTCAAGTTTTCAAGATAATTTGAGAGAGTTTGGAAAATGCAAACTGTCAATCGTCACGTTTTCAAGATAATTTGAAAGATAAAATTAGCGTTTCATTCTCTTTTTTAAAATCGTTTTACCATTTTTTTTTTTTTTGAAAGTGATTTGCTGGGAAAATAAATGATTTTTATTTGCTCTATTTTCCCTTCGTAATGTTGTTTGTCATCAACTGGAAAATTTGAAGAGAGAGAGGGAGGACAATGGAAATGAATGAACAATTGTGTTCAGGTTGAACAATAGACAGTAGCAAGCTTAGGCTTAAGTTATATTAAATTATTCAAAAGAAGCTTTTGTTTATTATTTCCTCCTCCACCTTCCTCTTATTCTTCCACCTTCGAAATCTTTACCCTTATAAATTTCAACAAAATAAATAGCCTTAGAATGACTTTGAACTTAGAATGACTCACTGGCTTTCCAAAAATAAATTGTGAAATTTTAGTCGATTTTATGCTTGTAAAAAAAATTTGTGCAAATTTATGCAAAATACTAAATTGTTAAAATTAAAAAAAATTCTTTTCAATTAAACGAAATTTCCTCTTATCTTTTCTCATGAAATAGTTCACAATGAACTTCAAAATTTATTGATATCCAAAAGTACATTTATTTCCGAGAAACCCTAAATAATGCATTTTATAATGCATTTTATATTTAATTTTGTGAAAAAATTTCACAATTGCTTTTTTTTTTCCAAATATTGACTTACGGTGGCAACGCCGTTTATCGGCAGCTAATTTGAATCCCTGCCGACATTTGCATCGATGAAATCGTCCATGTCTTTCTTCACAGATATGCTCACAACCACCGTTGTTTGTTGCACAAATATTTCGACCTGAGGAAGATTAAAGAACTTTTTCCAATTTCAATAACTTTATGAATATTATTGTCGTATTCAGTTTGAACGATTTTCTGCAAACCACTTAGCTGAGCCAAATTTTTCATTTATGATAAAGAAATGAAGGAATGAATGTATTTATAAGTAGGAATGAAAAAAAAAAAAATAAATGCTAGTGGAAGAAAGGGAAAGAAGACAGAAAGAAATGCTATCAAATAGTTTGAAACGAGAAGCGAAATAATGATGACAGATGGCATACATGATCAGTAATTATTTTATATCAAATTTTCATATCTGTCATATAAACAAAGACTTATCTAATCATCATTAGTGATCAGTTAATTCTCGTTTAAGGCGAATTGATCATTTGAGTGACAAGATCAATCAATTTCAATCTTTTAATGACTCGATTATTTACTTCTAATAAATGCTAACAGAAATTATTATTATTTTACTCGGCCTCAATTATTATTAGTTGATTTTTACCATTACTTTACTTAATTATTATTACTTTATTGTTATTATTATTTTACTCGTTTTCTTTCATTTTATTTTATTTTTTTATCTAAATGCTTTTCTGCAGATGTTTCGTATCAATAATCACTGCTTATTGTTATTGCTCATCCATCGGTCATTTTGAATGATTCCATTTACAAGCAATTTTCATGTTTCCACTTCTCTCTTTCTCTCCCTTTTATCTATTCCTTCCCTTTCATTCCTTTCCCTTTCTCTCTCTCTCTCACATACTTCTTTCTTTTCCGTCTTTAATTTATACAATCGTCCTCAAATAATTCTTTCGGATTCTGGCAAAAAAAAAAAAAGTTCCAACACAAATAACAACAAAGAAAAATGTTCGAAAATTTTGCAAAAATTCGAAATTTAGAAAATTATGCATAATTACTGATGAACGAATGGTGCTTACAATTCATATTGTCTGTTTCAAGAATAGATCCGTAAACAGCTAACTATCATTGCGATATCGAACTGATGACAATTTCAGTAAAACAATTAAAATCATTCATTTAAATTCAAATTGTCAACAATTTAATTCTTACGGACACATCGACGACCATTTGAATGCAGCTGCATCCTTGGTGGACACTCACAACGATATCCACCTTCCGTATTCAAACATCGAAATTCGCAACCACCATTTTCAAATTGACATTCATCAACATCTGAAATATTGAATTTCAATGAACATTTGAATAACGTGCCAAATTGTCGTAATCTGTTCCACAATTTCGAGAATCTCGGCTGAATCTAACTGATTCTTCTTCAATGATCGAACATTCTTTATTTCTTCTCAATCTCTCTTTTTTTTTTGTATTTAAAAAATGTAAAGCACAGATTACCAATGCATTTTTGATGATCGCTGTCTAACTGATATCCGGCAAAACAACGACAATAAAATGTGCCGATCGTATTGACACACTCATGTGGACATCCACCATTTTTTATCAAGCATTCATTTATATCTAAAATAATATCATTCAATGTGACCATTAATAATTTCAGATACAGTTCCAGGAAACATCGGGAAAACAAGGAGAAATTTGATGTGATATTGGACTTCTAAGCTATAAACTTGCAACTGATGCATTTTACAGTTGTACTGATAGATATTTTGATATTACAGTATCATCTGGTTCAAATGATTTCAGGTATCAAATCAGAAATTCAAATCAACATCTCAAGTTCAACTTTTGTAAATTTGAAAATATAGAGTATTGGAAAATCAATGCGGATCTATTTTTATTTTAAAAAAAAGAAAACAACTGAACTAACATGTAGTAATCTTTAAAATATCCAAATAAACTATAAACCTTACCATATTGACATCGAGCACCTTGAAATCCAGGCAGGCATCGACAAATTTCTTCATTTTTATCCGATGTTGATGGTTGTTGACAGGTACCACCATTATGACATAATTCAGGTGTACAGCTTGCTGCACAGGAAAAATTAAACTTTATTCTGCTTTTTTTTTTCAATTCATTTAAAACGATTACGAATGTGACATTTTAGCTGCGCTATATTTTAATATTATTGTTGATGTTGATGGAGAAATCAAACCTTTCCTCATTCACTCATCAATTTGCTTTTAAATCAAACACATGAAATCCGAAAAAAAATTTACAAAAAAAAAAAAAACTTTGCAATAAAATTCCAGTGAAATTTCGATGCTTAATTTATTTTAGTGTGAAATAGTTTTAACGAATAATATTGTTATTTTTGGCACGGCTAACTATTCCCGAAAACATCCATTTGAATGATGTTATTCGATACTGAATTTCAGGAAATAAGTAGAAGAGAAAGGATTGATATGCTAACCTCGTTGACATCCTTCTTTATCCGGTACCTGAATCCAACCTGCGCAACATTGTGCCGTTGTGTGCCTTCTTGTGCGTGTGACATTTTTATACGTACGATAATAAACTGTTCTAAAATGTTTTCTTTTTTTTTCTCTCTCTCTCTCTCAATTATAATTAAAATCATTTAAGTAGATCTAAAAAAATGATATATAAATGATAGTTTTTTTTTTTTTTTTTTTGTAAATTATCCTTAGTATTATTTTTTTTAACAATCATTGAGAAATTTGACTCCTTTAACAATATATAATTTATTTGAAGTTAAGATTAACTGATTGATTGGTAAGAAATCAACTGATCTTATTTTGATCTAATTTGATGGCTATTAAAATATTGGTCATAAAAAAAAGCCAGTAATGATGGTTTTGATTTGTTGATCTGAACAAACCTATTTTATCCACTTCAAAAATGTTTCTGTAATAATGGAATATTATAATAAAATCGAAATAAATATCATTTCTTTAAAGGCAAACGCCTTTTAGAGTTAAAAAAATTTTAATTCCAAATATTTTCATGCCTTCTTCTTTTAAATTTTTATAAAATCTGCTGAATTACCATAAAAAAAAAATTTTTTTATGCTGTCAATTCATAATGTTCTTCTCTTTCTGAAAAATCGATCCCTCAGAAACTAACTTTATCCTTCCACTTCATCTTTCAGAAAGCCATCGATCAATTCACTAAGGCAATATAATTAATTACTCTAATTATAGGTTAGCAAAAAGGTCAATATCTCGGCACCTGTACTTCTTGCATTGTAGATTTATCAAAACGATTAATCGAAGAAGCACCTCCTGGAAGACATCGTGATATCGCTCATTTATTCTAACTGATCCAAATCACGAGGAAAAAAAAAACTTTCAATAAATTATGATAATCATTGATAACAGTTATCAGTTCTCATTTGTTTGTATTATTCTTTCATGAAAAACCAAATGTTTCTAATCATTGGAAGTAAACTTCACACTCAATTATTTCACACCCCGGAAATATAAAACTTGTAAAAATTTTTTTTTCCTCTCAAATTTTTAATAATTCGATTGATAATGGATGATGAAATTAGTTCGGTAATGGGCTGAAAATTGCGCAGAAAATTTGATGAAAGGAAAAAAGAAAGGAATAATTAGGCAAGCAAATCAATGCAATCAGAGCGAAGGGGAAAGGAAATGGAGAGGAAAAGAAAAGGAAGTTAATGAATGTTGCAGGCGGAAATGATTTATGGGTTCTCGAATTTTTAGTACAATTCTTGCTGGCTTTTATGAGTAAAACAACAGAAATACTGTAAAATTTTGTTCCTAAAATACATATTATTAATTAAATTAATTTTTTTTTTGAATTGACAAGCAGAGATGTTAAATTTAAATTTTAAGAAGCAGTAAAATGCAACCATTTCTCTTTTTATTAAGCTGAAAAGAATGCTATATAAAATTAATGTATTAAATTGGAAGCATATGCATTCATATTGAAAATATAAATAGAAAAAAATTATTAAAGAAAAAAAACAAACTTTGGTTCACGAACTGAACAAGATCGAAATTCTCCATTGCAACCTGGTTTTCGACTTCTAATATATTTTGTATAAGCTTGAACGCATGGCTCACGTACTGTTACTGTTTCAATTTCTTCATGTGGACAAACATTTAACCTAAATAAATAGCATGCTATACTATGATTGAATTATATATAATGCTATAATAATTATCTTATAACTGATGTAATATCAGTATGAAATATTTGTTTAACAAGAAAAAATGCAACGTGCGATTTACAGTGATATCATAACATATCAAGAAGAAAAATAGTGATAACATAGCATATCAAAAAGAAAGACAGTGATATTACAACATATCAAAAAAAAAAAAACAAGATAATTTAATTGCACAAATTATTTTCTTTATCCATTTCCTTATTTCAACAGTGACAAATTGATATTTTTAATTGCATGTTTAAATTTTATAAATTAAATTTTTTTGATAAAATAATAGTATATAGAATAGCTTAGATAAAATATTTATACATTCTATATGATCGCAATAAATTCATAATTACTTTGCGATACCTGAAGAATTTGAATTGACAAGGCCATAATCATCTTTTCTTCTTTTCATTCTTCTCATTTTAATAGCGATAAGTGCAACAATATTGCAACACATCGCTAACAGTCAACAAATTTATTTTAATGCGAACAATTAATTCATTTCCGTAATCAATAATTTATTTTTGTACCGCTAATTATTGAAAGGGAAAAAGTAAAAAATGAAAAAATGACATTTAACTAATTGCATTTGTTTTAAAAACATTTAACATCAATAAGACACCTTTTTTTTTGCACTTTTTTTGTAAATTTTCCTTTGTAATAGCATTTCCAATATTTCTTCTTTGTTTGCATACAATTAATTTCAGGCTTATTCAGATTCTTTTTTATTCATAAAACATCCATTTAAAAAAAAAAAATTTTGAAGATGTAGTCATTTTGAAGATGATCAATTTACTTTATTCTTTCATCATTCCAAAGTTATTTAATATTCAATTTAAAATATTTCCTGAATTTGTTCCCTATCTGATATGATAAAATTTGAAACATTTACTAATTATTTGGCTTTAACTTTTAAGCATTTAACGCTATACATTTATTTAAAATATTTCACAGCTAAGCTTGAAATTATTTTATAATATTTTATTTTGTGAAACGGCTTCGATGTTTATCTTCGAAATTTCACGGATCAATCACCAATCATTTGTTGCACAATAATTTCCATATATATATATATTCTCTCATTTAATGGATGTTTTTTGTTCTCCATTTTCATTTCTTAATCCGATCTTCCATTCCTCCATTCTGCCATTCATTCATTCATTCATTCATTTTCTTCATTATGCCACAAACGACGAAATCCACCATAATATTTTTTTTGTTTTACCTTCCGGTGATTGATGACCCCAATCTCAGATTGTTTTGCTTACTACGAAAAAAATCAATCTTAATCAATCACAATTTCGTTTTTGTTGACTAATCAATTTGATGTTTATTTTAATAGTTATTATTCAACAACAGATACTGTAACTATTTGAAATGTTATAGACAATATAATGATAATGCAACTATGAATTGAATATGATCAGTATTGAATTCTGGAAAAGAATAAAGTTTTGTAATTTGGCATTAAAATTATAATTTTTTAATAAAATTTTGTGATTTGGCATTAAAATTATAATTTTTCAATAAAGTCTTAGTTGCAAATCTTTTTTAGTTTGTTGCTGTCAATTGTTAAATTTTACCGTTCATTTTTATTGCATTTTTACTATTCGCATATAAGTTAAATTTATGTAATTAATTTGACTAATTTTGCTGCTATTTAATAATTAATTCATCAAAATTACACTTATTTTTCAATCATTTTTTCTTCACGCATTGATTAAAACACGATAAATTTTATTATTTTTTGCTTGCCCAGGAAATAGTTTGAATAATTAGCAGAGAATTTTTAACAATAAGAATGAGCAAGAAAACGAGGAAAGATACTTTGATAATAACAAAATTAAAAGGATTATTATACAAACTATAATCTCTTTTTTGAATGTTTTAAAAAAGCCATTGCAAGACTGTTAACTTTCGTTAAATCCTTTTAGTTTGTAAGGAATTAACTGTCATCTATTTGTAAAAGGATTGAGAAAATCGACAAATGATAATTTTACAGTGGTTTTTTTGGGAATAACCTTATATCCAATCGTGCACGTCATTTTTAAAGCCTTACGCACGTCATTTTTTGAACCTCACGTACGTCAATCTGCGTTTTCTTCAGTCAGTGCTTGTCTACTACTAAATCTGAGTGTTACAATGGAATGAAAGAATACTGTCAAGTATAAAGCAATTTCAAAAATGTATAAAGCAATTTCAGAAATGCAGCACATTATATATTTTCTTATTCAATATTAATTAATTAATTAATTAATTAATTATGCACATCAACGTTAGATATAGAACCTTTTCGTAATAAATGAAAAATAATTAAAATGAAAATGCGATGAATATAAAAAGATATGGTCAATGAAGATTTTTACTTCCTGACAAATGATTGTTATTACTTCCACTACCAAAGAAATTAAAATCCTTCTCCACAAATTTTCACTTTAAATTTTAATAAAATTTTGAAGGCTACTTTAAAAGTAACCTTTATAATCTATTTTTGATGCTTACTGAAATAGTAAATTTGTGCATTTTTTGTAATCATTCTTCTTCGTCTTCTGAGAAATTTACCTATAATCATTTTCAAAAAATTAATTGAGAATATTGTCAACGAACTGATGGTAACTTTGTATAATTTATTAATGGAAACATTTAAGTTCAGGAGTGAAAAAAAATGAAGTTGAGAGTGTTGGAATTATTGGCAAAGGCAAACAGTTTAGATTTATTTTGAAGAGGCTGAGAAAATGCTTGAAAATTTTCACTACCAAAATAAAAAAAAATTCGCATTTTGAGAAGCGATGATCCACTGGTGGATAGGACATCTTTCTTACTTTTCCAATATTTATTACTGGCATATAAATTAAGTATATTGATTGACCAATTAAAACTTTACTTTATTAACTCTATCTCTCTTATCTATCCTTTCCTTTTCTTAACTATATCATCATGATAAGTTGAGAAAAGATTAATGATGAATGGATTGATTCTTTTATCTCGAAAAAAAAATGGAAATAGTGATGCGATGGTAGTAATGATGATGATGATGATGATGATAATGATAATGATAATGGTAGTTCAAATGTCAACAAAAATTAACAATGCTAGAAGGGGATAGGTGACAGGATAAGGCGAATAAAAAAGAAGCGATCTGTTTAACAATCTTCTTTATCATGTATGATTGCGCATTGAAGCACATAAAATTGCTCTCCAATTTATTCTTCGATTTTTAATATTTGCATAATTTCGAAGGAAAAAAATCCAAAAAAAAAAAACCAAACAAAATTGTATCAAAAATTGGATTTTGTAAGGATCAAATAGTATGTAAATATATTCATAATAGTTTTATTAAAAGCATTTTTTCTTTGCCTTAAAAATAATTCGAACAAAAGAAAGAAAATGAGAAAAAAAATGAATCATTTCAAGATGCTCATCGGAGAATATCAAACAATTACAGCATTTTCTTGCATTATTTAACTGTCATAAAATACCAAATGAATTTTTAAGTATTCCAGAAAAAAATTCAGTGTCAGAATACAGTAAGTGAACGATTCGATATTTTTTGATAACTCAGCATCAAATTCACTTTAACATGAATTCTGCTTTATTGATCAGAAAAGTTGTAGGAGAAAATGAATGAAATGTTTTTTAAAAAAAAAAAAATGAATAATGTGATATGTTTTAATATCTGATAGCATTCTCTAACGGATAAATGGTATTGTTGTACTCACATCAAAATATGATAGTTAAATGATTTGTAATTTAATTTCTTATTTCGCTCCAATTCAATTCCACTCAATTTTTGCTTTAATTCTAATTTCTATCTTTCCTTGCATCCTGATCTTTGCATTTTTTGCTTCATTTTTCTATAATTTTGAAAATTTGGAAATGCTGCAGAAAGCTGCAGAAACTGAATTGAGCAATTGAAACAATAAAAAATAAATAAAATCCGATAAGAATATTCTATTTTGCTTTTTAATGCTCACGCAAAAGTAATTGTTTAGGTAAGTGATTGTTTATGCAAAAGTATATACCTAAATAATCGTCAATGTGGCTGTTAGAAAAAAAGCCAAATTTATAAATTTTTGAAATTATTTCATTTTGCCGTACGCAAGAGAACGTCATAGTTAGTCTGAGAAATCTAAAAACAAAAAAAAGTGAAATGTTTCTATTTCACTATATTAAACAAGAATAAAAATTGAAAATTGAAAATAAAAATTCAAAGATTCCATGCAATTTTTTTTCTTTTGCATTTATGAAAAGAAAAAATTCAGAAGTAACATTATAAGTATCAGACTAATTGATGTTAAATAAGTGGATATTTGTCACAAAAGTGCTAAGAAAAGAGGTTGAGGTCAGATTTTGTGTGAGATAAACATTTCGGTATCTATTATTGTATAAGGAGGAGAAGGAATAAAAAGGATAAGAAGAAGAGCAATGGAAGTCAATTTTTTTTTAATCTCTATATATTTTGCATGATGATGAATGATAGTTGATGACAACAACCTTTGACCTCAAGTCCATAAATGTATTACATTACCAGCAAAGCGGATAATCCACAAAGACTGTGAATATGAAGTGTTGGTGAATTAAGCAACCTGAACGGATCTAATTTTTTTGAATCATCACATTCATCAACCATTCCTCTAATCATTTGAAATTACACTCTAAAATGAATGCATATTGAAATGCTTTAATATAAGTTGAAACTTTTAGGTCAAATTACATGAAATTTTCAATTTACCATAGGAAAGGGAAGCAATCCTTCAGTCGCTGACCTTCAACTTTCCATAAATCAATCATTTGATGGATGTTTCCGTGAGGTAGCTGTCTGAACGCAATTTAATTTTTTTTTTTTTCAACAAAATCAATTACAACTTTGCAAACAATCATTGTAGAGGAGGATCAAAAAGATGAATTCTTATCCTTGCATATTTACAAAACTTTCAAATAATAATTAATCATCGTAACTGAGAGAAATGATTCAATTCTGACAAATTGGACTAAATTAGATGTTCAGATCTTAAAAAATTCAATCCGAGTATAAATTCTTGGTAGAACTATAATAAACTGTGATGATACATTGAAAGATTATGTCATTTATAAGCAAAAATTACCAAATCGAAATTTATTACATAACTGTAAAGCTGTCAAGTTGATTTTCTATTATCAGTTTTCCTCATTTTTCTGTCATGTCAATTCTTAGCAATATTCTAATTTGACTTGAAGAAAGGAAATTTTGTACTGTAAATAGATGTATTTCTCATAA
>UPTC01000506.1:0-18246 GCA_900537255.1 Acanthocheilonema viteae
ACACACACACACACACACATATAACGGACATATACAGTCAGAAAGATATGCGCAGAGGCGCACATGCACACGCACACACACACACACATATCAATAATACATAGACAAATTTAGCGCATGCGTACAGCACGAGGTCATCTCATATTTTGAGTTTTGCACTGTTGTTCGATCAATGTTCTTGGCATATTAAAATAATTATGAGTTTTTTTTCTCAGAATTTTAAATGAAATTTACATTTGAATGATAGACGACGAATAACGTTAACTTTTAACAATCTGTTCTCATTTGTCATTTTTATGCGTAGTTGACCTTCGCTGTATAAGCATGCTCATTACGTAGTTGTGCTTATTATTATCTTAAAAATTTGTCATAAATCAATTTTTCAAATTTTCATAGGGTATAATTTGAGAGAATGCAAAAGCTTTTATCAAAGTTGATTCAATGAATTAAACTTCTGAAAATGATAAAATAAATAATTGAATTTGATTGCATTATCATCCAATCATCAGAATTTGAGAATATTTGACATTTTCTGAGCAGTTTATTGCTTTATAAATATTTCAAACTTGATAAACTCACACCGATTATAACATTAATTTGTAAATATGCGAACTTCTTTATGCCTAAAATTACTTCAATTTATTTAATTTCTTTTTCTTTTCAAACATTTGTGTCAATTATCTCTATGAAATTCTAATATTTTTTTTTCTATTCAATTAAACATCTTTTTTCTCTCATCTTTATATTTCAAAAAAATATATATATTGTAGAGTTTGTTATAAGTTTAAGTTTAATTGAATGGAATTAAATTGGTAGTTTAAATTTAAAAGTATTTAAAAGTTATCTTTCTTCATCACCAAATAATCACAATTATTTATGGCCATTTTAATATCAATTCCATTTTTACATTCTCTTCTAAAGGGAATTACTATCAGATATGACCGATGGAGGAAATGAGAAAATTAATAATTAGCACTTTGACTTCATTTTGATTTGATTTTGACTTCATTTCCTCATCACTTAAACTATTTCAAATTTATCACCTCATGTCATTATTTTTACAGAAATTCCAATTCACTTTTTGTGTATGTGAGAAATACTTGAAAAACTCTTCAACGTTTATTTGGAGTTAATTTAAGTGTAATTAGCTAACTAATTACATTCGTTATTTATGAAAAGTTTACATTCAGAGATTTAGCTTTGCAACTTTGGAATGAAATTAAGTATTGTGTTAGCTATGCAAATCCTTAATATTTCATAATTTTCTGATTTTATAAAACATTGGAAAAAATAATTTAATTATTTAATTAAATTAATGACTTTCATTATTTGAAGAACGATTTTGCAATGCTCAAAAGTTTTGATGACATTGGCTAATTGCTTAGAAATAAATTTTAAAAAATATTGAAAATGGAGGATTCTACTGACGAAGACATTCATGCTTTTACATACGTGATCGATCTTTCATGACCTTCAGAAGAGACTTATATTAGAATTAGAATTATTGAAATCAATATAATTTATATTATTTGAAGTGATCGGACAAAGATCAGTAAAAAATCAATAATTTTGATGTGTTTAGATGAATAGGCCTGAACAAATATTATTGCTTTATTTTTTAAAGTTTATTTCTAGTAAGAAAATCTAATAAAAAGACTAACCATGTTGTTCTATAACTTTTTTAAATATTTTGCATCATTTGTATTTTTTGCTCTTTGACCTTTTCACATTGATTGGCTAACTTTTATTTCTTTTAAGCACAAAGAAATCACAATAATTTCATTGTGTTGACATTAAATTATTTATGGATCTAAAATAGTAATGATTAAAACAGAAATTTTGTTTGCTCAGCAAATAAATTATTCAAAAAATACAAATTAATGAAGGCATAAAAATAGCTTGAAGTTAAGATAATATTTTGGTTGGGTAAAGTAAGAAAAGAGTAAACTAAAATTTCAATTTCAAACACGCTGAAAGGAAAATTCATCAATTCTTATGGACAGTCATCAGTATTGATTGAATAATTTAAAATATATGTAAGTTGATATTTGTATGTTTTTCAAAAATTTAAAACGAATATGGGTCAGAGCACTCGAAAATTTCCTGTTTTTGTTATAATGGGTGAAGAAGAGGAAATTTTAAATTAATGGAATTGTGGAAATATTGTTAAGTACTGCGGCAATTGAATTGATAAATTTCTGTATTTCATTTATTGATAAACGAATGAAAAAAAAATGTGACCAAATCGAGATCATTGCAGTTTTTTTGATAAGTTTAAAAAAGGCGACTGTTTCTAATTTCGACGTAATCGTTCATTCAATATCAAAATATTTTGATATTAAAATCCTCTTTCTTCATTTACTTTTGTTTAAAAATTAGGTTCAATTCCGGAGACTTATATTATTCTATCTCCTATCATTATCACTATCACCATCACTATCACTATTCTATCTCCTATCACTATCACTATTGCGATTATTATAATTGTAATAGTGTGACCATTATCAAATCAAATGTTATTATCACTGTTATATATTTTCACTTATTTTTGTCAATTTTTCATTTCATTACTTATTTGACGCTTTTGACCGCAAATTTTCATTACAATTTCTAAATGCAATGAATTTTAAATTATTTCAGAGCATTTTCAATAATCGAAGATATTTCGCAACTTATTTTAGTTTAATTATGCAACAATTTTCTTATCCTATTGTTTCTATTCAGACAAAAATTATGTCATTAACAATTAAATAATTCGTTCATTTTCTGATTCTGATGCTTATCCGTCGATTACTGTCTGTATTTCATCGGCGCAAATTGCATAGGCTACTTTTTGCATTTTTGTTTGTTCTGGCTTTTCTAATATGTTGGAGTTTACTAACGATTACCATCCTAATAGTACAAGATAAGGTTAGTTGGTTTGAATTTTGACAATTTATTCTTCCCGTAAAATTTGGAAGTTTTGAAAAAACGAATAAAATCGAAACGTCAATAGGCTTTTCGGCGCATACTACTGATGAATTGCTCCAAATGCTTGCATGAGTGGCGTTATTCTATTTAATGGTAATGTTTTTTGACAGTCTACGTTACACGTAGCTAACGTATGGTACAATGATGTACTGTTCGGATATTATAGTTAATACGAATTTTGGAAAGTTTAAAATTCATTTGATTTCACTGATAAAATGCACTATAAAATATATCCTTTTTGAATTTATTCACTGACTCTTTTTAACAGTCAACAAAATTTAAAATTTCATTTCCATCAAATGTCCATTAATTTAAATTCACATTTTCTTCAATTTTTTTTGTTGAATTTTATAAATAGCATTATTTTTTCCCAATCACTCTCACTTTTGAAATGTGAAAATTGAAACATAAAAAATATTTTTGAAATGACAATATGTATTTAAAACCATTCATTTTTGAAGTAAAAAAAAAACTTGAAGTAATTTTCCATTACCAATTTACATTAGTAAAATCATTTTATGATAAATTCCATCGTTCAGAACATTTCATATTTTGAAATTTGTATGAAATTCGTATCCAAAAATTTCAATTTTCATAATTGATACCAACTAATATAGGATGAGATATAGTTTCTATTACAGAAATTTGCATATATACCCATATGCCAGTGATAAAAGAAAATATCGAATAGAAAAGAATTTGTTAATTGCAAGGAACAAATTTTAAAATGCTGTGAAAATGGATACTCAAGTGATCAGTGTTGATGTTAAATTTTCAAGAATAAATGAGTAAAGATTTTGGTGCATATAAATTAGCATAAATTAATTTGTTTATTTGTATATTTTGGATTTAGGATTTGTCTGAATGTTTTAGATTACCGATTATGTCGAAGAGGTTTCTACGGATAAGAATGCATATTTGAATCGGGGAATACAAATAGTTGTTGGCCATTACAATGGAAATCTTGCCAAGGATAAACTTTCCAATTTAACTGCTGGTAAGTTTTTATTGAATTTCAATAATATATTCATAACATTAATTAATTCTTGGCTTAATTTTCGAACTATTTTTAAGATAAGCCAAAAAATTCGTTATTATAACGATTCTCCTAGTTTGTCTTAAACTTCGAATTCATTTAATTTGCAAGCATTTGAATGACTAAATTAAAATAAAAACTTTTCAGAACAATTGAATGCAAATAATTATGCCCCAATTATTGGTGCTGGAGAAGATGGACGACCGGTGAAGTTAAATGAAGCGGATGAACGCCTTTCCGATGATACCTTTGCTATTAATCAGGTATTTTAAGTTCTTTAAACTCATCTGCTGTGAATAAAAAATTCACCTTACCAATAAGAATGCATTTTTTTTATATTTAAAATTTTAAAATTGTGCAAAAATCATTGCAATATTGCGCTGATTGTCAATAAAATTAAAATACTGATAGAATCATTCAATTTCAGTTCAATTTGGTGGTGAGTGATCGAATAGCTCTCAATCGATCATTGCCCGATATTCGTAAACATCAATGTCGAATCAAAACCTATTCGCGTGTGTGAAAAAATCTTATATGATTTATTATTTATTTTTAATTAATTAAAATGAATCTTTTATTCTTTAACTGATCAATCGTTTAATTAATAGCAATTTAATAATAATAAATTATATTAATTTTAGCTCCTTCGGAATTACCAACTACCAGTGTTATCATCGTTTATCACAATGAAGCATTTTCAACATTGATGCGTACCGTTATGTCCGTTATTCTCAGATCACCACATGAAAATTTGAAGGAAATTATTTTGGTGGATGATTTCAGCACAAGAAGTAATTTTTAATTCATACAAATTTTTTTTTTTTTTTGCCTATGAATTTTACATTCATAAATATTTTTTAATGTATGCAAAGTTTAAGATAAAATTCTTTTTTTTCTCTTTTCGAAATTTATTTGCACTGAATTTATTTTATTTGTAGCATTTTTGAAAGCTGAATTGGATGAATTTGTTGCTCAATTGAATATTCATATCAAAGTGATCCGAGCAAATGAACGTGTCGGTTTGATAAGGGCTCGATTGATGGGTGCTAAGGAAGCGGAAGGTGATGTGCTAACTTTTTTGGATTCTCACTGCGAATGTACCAAAGGATGGTTGGAACCATTATTGGCACGAATTAAAGAGAACAGGTAAATGAAGATTTCTAGTGAAAATATTTCGATTGTTCTGCTAAAGCGAGAAATGATTAAAATGAATAGAAATATATTTGATGGATTTTATTCCAGTTATTGTTGAAAAAAAAAAAAACGAAAAATTTTCGATGATATTTTACAGAAAAGCAGTGGTTTGTCCTGTAATTGATGTTATCAATGAGCAAACATTTGCATATCAGAAAGGTATCGAGCTATTTCGCGGTGGTTTCAACTGGAATCTTCAATTTCGATGGTATGCATTACCGCCGGAAATGATAAAATCACGAAGTGATGATCCTACAAAACCAATCGTGTTAGTGTGTTTATTTTGAAATCGGTCATTATTACGGTTTAAACTTAGAAAGATCATCAAGAATCTGATTCACGGAAGTCATTCAACAATCTGATGAACATTTTAAACTTCTTATCATATCCGATATTCTCATTAATCAATAAAGATGAACTCCTCTACTGAGTAATCATTTAATCAATATGAAATTGATTTATTTAAGATAATCTGGTCCTTCTTCTTTCTTGAATCATTTGATTCTACAAAAGAAAGCAATGCAAACAATTAAATTATAGTTCACCAACAATGGCTGGCGGATTGTTTAGCATTGATCGGAAATATTTCGAAGAAATTGGTACTTATGATCACGAAATGGATATATGGGGTGGCGAGAATATTGAGATATCTCTGAGAGTTTGTTTTGAAGTGTCATTTTTGGAAAGAAATAATGATAATGATATGAGCAATTCGATTGGCTTAGATGAAGCTACTTGGCTTAATGCAAAGGAAAATTTATAATTAGCAATGTTTATTGACTATTAAATGTGGCGAATTCAACCACATTATTCTTGGCATCTTTACATTCAATCTTTCAACGGGGATGATTCATACTTCGCTTAATTATAATCAGTTAAACTTCACATAAACCTGTCACTTGAAATTATCAGAGAAAAAAAGAATTGTTTCCAGATTTGGCAATGTGGTGGACGAATCGAGATTCTTCCATGTTCACATGTGGGTCACGTCTTTCGTCGGGCTTCTCCTCACGATTTTCCGGGTCGTAAATCAGGAACCATTCTGAACAGTAATTTGTTACGAGTAGCCGAAGTATGGATGGATGAATGGAAGTTTCATTTTTACAAAACTGCACCTCGTTGGTTTAATTGCGTTTCTCATCAAGAATCTTACGTAACAACGGCTATATTAGTGAAGTGACGATGACATACATAATTATCATTTGTGAAATTTCAGGAAAATTAAATGTTTCTGTTTTTAAGTGAAATATTCACTGAGCAATGAAATCACTTTCAGAAGCATATAAAATGCGTGAAACAATTGACGTAAGTGATCGTGTGGAACTACGAAAACGTTTGCACTGTAAAAGTTTCAAATGGTTTCTCGATAATGTCTGGAAGGATCATTTTTTGCCACAGCCGGGAAATGCTTTTGGAAGGGTTTGTTTCTGTTTGTGAATTTTTCCTTTTCACAGTTGTAATTCTCATTTATATTATCGTCAAATAATTAGGAAAATCTCAATTTAATCCTTACAGATTGAGGAATGGGTAAAGATATTCAAAATATATTTAATTAATGAATTCTAATCTTCTATAAGTAGCAGAACATTTATCTTTCTCTCTCTCCTCATCTTCATAGCTTTTAAATGTTCAAATAAAGAGAAGGAGGATTTACTTTGATATACTTAGTCTAATTAACAGTGAGTACTTTTAATTTAGGTAATTCATTCAAAATCGCAAATTGTTGGTCTAAATGGTTGTCTACATTGGACGGTGCCATTGGGTGAAAGCATAAGAGTAGCAACGATGCATAATTGTTCTGCACCTGAAACTTTCGATCGTACTGAGGTTTGCAAATTTTTCTTCTAATTTCAGATTTCGCACAGCACTTCAGGAAATTGTTTGGTAGCTCGAACCGGTGAACCTGGTACCAAGCAATCCACCATTATGATGGCTCGTTGTACATTGGGTTTTGATATGTGGCAGGTGATCCTTTCAAATAGTTAAGTGATAGCATTTAGTCCCAAACATTTAAAAATATGCGTAAATTGATAAAATTTTGTAAAAGCTTCAGCTTTGGCTATTTACTCATGAAGGACAGCTGAAAACGGATGAGCATTTATGCCTTAGCGCATATCAACCAATACAGGAGCCACGAAATTGGAAAGTACAATTAAAAGAATGTGGCCAATATGAATCCGAATATTGGGACTATAATTTTCATGTTAGCTTTCTGAATATAAATAATTTTTTTTTTTACTTAATTAATTAGACGATAAATTTCACTTTATTTTCAATCAATAATAAATCAAGTTAGCATCTATGAGATATAATATTAACTTTAGAAATGTAAAGGAATATTTTGCTAACGAATGAGATGAATCGAATTTTTGTACAATAATAGCACAATCTGAGAAGAAATAAAAGAGCCAAGTGTAAAACAAAAAATAATTTCATAAAAATGAATATTCTAACATTGACATCTATTTAGTTTTTTGATTAGTAAAAAAATTTTCACTCTTGTTAATTCCATTTGATTTAAGTATTTTCGAAAAAAAAAATATTTTCATCATTTTGCTAATAATTTTCAGAGGAAATCATTTTACCATCGTAAAAGTGGATTATGTCTCGATCAGCCATTTGAAGATCCAAATGATTATCGTGCAATGCATGTTTTGAAACCTACGCTAAAAAAATGCACACGTGGCGAATTAAATCAGGTAAATTTATTTCATTTCGAAAATTTTTTTGAAACCCTATAACAATATTGGTAAATATTACCAATATAGGATTTCAAAAAATTGAACTAAATATGAGAGCTGAGTTTGTTTACTTGAAAATATCATTCAATAAAAGCATAACTGGAAAACAGATTTGAAAAAATGCTCTTTCGTAGACAAATTAAAAAAGAATTAAAAAGTCGCTGAAAAAAGAAAGATGAAGGAAAAAGGAAAATTTGTCATACTTAAGAAAAGAAAAAAAGAATGCCTGGAAGAAATCGGTAATTTTTAAAAAATTTCTCATTTTTAAGAAAATTAAAAGGATTAATCAGAGTATTTTTAATTTTAAATCTTATTAATTGATGATTAATTGAATACACTTGTAAGTAAGAAACAAATTTACAAAATGAAAGTCCAACTAATTTTTCAACTAATTTATTTCTTTTCCAAATGCAATTCAAAAACTGAAATTAAGCAACAATAAAAAGGAGAATAAGAATATGAAGTTGAAAAATGATAATCAATCAATCGGTGAAAATTAGCATTCGTTAATTTATAAAAACAGCCATGATAGTAAGCATTATCGAGAGAAATAATATGGAGAGTCTAAATGGAAGTTAAGAGAGATTTGGATGATCATTCTGAGAATATAAATATTTAAAATAGGAATTTAACGGTACAATAATTTCACGCTTTAGAATGTATTTTTTCTTGGAGCTGATATTTATTGAAAAAAAAATTTTTTTTTGCAGCAATGGACGTTAAACGAAGTACAATGGTTGTCGGACAATGCCATTTCTACGTTGCACTGATATTGCTTACAATTCAACAAATAAAATGCCTTTTTTTTAAAACCAAAAATGACACTCTCTAACGAGCGGTTTTACTGTTTCTTTCACTTTAATAAATTTTATGACAATTTAATTCTATTCCACTTTGAATTCAATATTTTAAAATTTTATTTTAAATTATTCTGAACTAAAATTTAGAAGAAAAAACACTGAATTCGATTAGTAATAAAATTCTTTTTGTCAATTATCATTCTCTTTTTTATTAGCTCAGCTAAAATTGGTGCCTTTTTTGCTTGCATTATCATTTAACAAAAATTGTTTTAATTGTGCAATACTTTTCAATGTGTTAATTGTATATTTTCATTTTCACCATTTGATCCATACATTGTGGCTATCAATTTTTCCATTGCCACCAGACGCCTTATTTTCGTTGCTTTTCATAACGATGAAGTTTTCATCAATTTTCCTTGTTGTTCACTTAATTATTCCTTGTAAATTAATTTGTGCATTTTGAAATTTAATTTGTAAATTAATTGGTGTCTTTGTCGGAATGACATTGATATTTTACATCTCTTTGTCTTTTCATTTATGCTACAGAAAATTTTGCATTTGGTGGATTACTATTATGCTTTACTGTGAATTTGCCATCACTTCGAACAGCTTTCTTTTAATTTCTGTTTTAGAGTGCAAACTTTTTTCCTTTTTTTCATTTAACATTCGCAAATAACGATTAAAAGGATTAAAAGTGTTAAATGTTTCGTTGAAATTTAAATTTGCTAGGAACTGAAGCGATTATTATCAGATAGAATTGGGAATATGTATGTTACAGTCATGATAAGACTCGGCCAGATTATTTCTTTCAATGCAAATTGAATAGAAAAGTACGGAAAGGACTGATATATAATGATATTTCATTTTAGTTGTTGCTTGTGAACTGAAATTTTTTTGTCTGTATGAGTCAATAACAAATAAATGTTGCTTTTTACTTTTGTCATAACGATCATTTATAAGATGCGAAACAAGCAAAGCTATTGAAATATGTTGAAAGTTATGGCCAGAAACGATGAAAGCATGAAAGCACTAATCTGATGTGTTGAAAGTTATGGCCAGAAACGATGAAAGCATGAAAGCATTAACCTAATGTGTTGAAAGTTATGTCCAAAAATTTCATTGATTAGAAAACCATATCTTCTGCTTAAGGTAATCATTTTACTTTCTTCAATAATACAAGTATTATTAAATCATCATTATTAATCTTTCAATGAATTCTCGACATAATATTCATTTAAGTGTGAAACTTTGATTGATTTAAAATTGATCAAATCATTCTGTAAACATTTATCACTTTGAATTAATATTAGCACTCATCACGGAACGGTACATTTTTCATATTCTGTTGATGCAAAAAATAAAACCAGCGATGTAATATATTTGATGATTATAAAATAAGCAATAATAGCTGATGGTAATTAATATTTTATCATCACTTTCTGTCATCATAACAGAAAAAAAAGAATTATAAAATTGATTATGAATCACAGAATGATAATGATTAAGTGATATTTCTCGTTCTGAAATATTAAAACTGTTTCTGTTTAAGGTATATTCGCTTTGCTATTTATTTTTTCCAGCTTTTGAAATGCCTTCAGTTTTCTTTTATTTTTCCAAACCAATCATTGCAAATTTTGAGAGTAAAAAAAAATTCTAGCAAAGTTAAATGACGATAAATAGTGAAGTAACTATTAAAGAGATAAAATTAAGAATTGTAGGCCCGCAATAATTTGCGTGATATACATATATGTATATGCTAGCACCGTTACGTGACCTATCACACATCGCAGATTTACAATCATTAGTACCAAAATGTGGTGGATGTTCTGAAAATTTGGATGCTTTGTTACGAGCACCATATATTCTTTCATGTTGTCATACATTATGCTTGACCTGTCTAACACAGGTAATTTCTTGTTTTTCTTTTGAATGATAATTTTCTTGCTAAGTATAATTAATAATTAATTTGCAAATATTAAAATTGTTTGTAAACAAAATCTTCTGTAACTGTTTGCAATCAATGTTTAGTGGTAAAAGTGATAAATAGCCAAACTTGAAAATAATTTTGAAAAAAAAAGAGCAATTATAAATTAAAATTATAATTGTTTTTTTTTTCACAAAATTTTTTCTTCTTTGTTTTTTCCTGGAACCGCTTCAAATTTTAAAAATTAATGCTCTTATCAATTAGATATTAAATTCCTTATCATTTTACCGCATTTCTCTTAAACTCTTCAATTAACAATCACCACAACAGCAACAGAACAAGAAGAGAAGGTGTTTGATTTGTCGAGCAAAATATGCAAAATATACGATGAACAGTGCTTTACTTTGTATGTCATTCATTCTTTTTATATTCCAAATGCGAGAAAGAAGGAAAAGGTCGAAGTCTCATTTCAACTTTGACCTTTTCATTCTTTTTGGAGGAAGAGATAATATCACATTGCATGCATAATTAGAGTGATACTGATAGATTGTCAAAAGATCAGGGCGATCAAAAAGCTGATATTCAAATTTTCCAAGCGTAGTATATACGATGTGTTTAAGAAATTGTTTTGAAAAATATGAACAACGATTGTCACTATTCAAATCTCTATTCAAATCGATCTAAAGAAATTTTTGCATGTATGAAATATGAGTGAGTTAATTTAGCAAAAGCATTTTAATTTTTTGCTCATTGTTGTTTAAAAATTTAGAATTGATTATTTCAGCTTTAATTGTACAAATCCGAGAACTAATCATATGCTATCAACGTTCCAGCGCTTTTTGTGAAGAATGTGGAAGACAAACAATTGTCATTGATATGCGTCGATGTCGTACTTGTGAAATTGAACTGTACAAAACGCTAAAATATTCTTTGCAGGTTAAACTTTTTTTTTTAATATGTCAAATAAGCGAGAAATAATCGAGAGAATAAGCATAAAAGCGGCTGTTTAGCTGGCAATGCTTATCAGTTTATGAAAATATTTAACCATTTATAAATTATCAATTTATTCTTATTTATTCGAGGACAATTGATTGATTGATTATTCAGTATAGTCACATATAATGAGCTCTCCCATGATCAGTCCTAACTGGCTGGCCTATATTTAGGCTTAGTCTAGCAATCAAATTTTTTCAATTCTTTGTAGACATGTTGCATTTGTTTGCAATGTTGCGTGGAACATCACAATGGCCATGTATTGCAAGAAATCTTTACCACATTGGATAAATTCGAAAATGATTCAATCTATAAATCATCTTTACTAACAGCGGTAATTGACTGTGATTACTACAAAGTTAATTATTGTAGAGTCGATTACTGTAATGTTAATTACTGTGAGGTCGGCTACCGTAGAGCTAATTATTGTAATAATGGTTTTATACCAGTTCAGGCTAATTTAGAGATTGCAAGACTCATTCCATAAGAATTGCCTAGATCTGTTAGTTCTTTAGGCTACTAGTAAAAAGTTGAAATATCCATGAAATTAAAATAATAAATAGCATCAATCCATTTATTCAAAAATGCGTATTATCTTCAACAAACATATGGAATAAATTACTTTTTTTTTTCCTCGAGAAATATATTCATCATAAATACAAACTGATGTCTGTCCATTCAAAAACATTGCCTTCCATATCTTCTACATCCAAGTCCGAAACGTCAGATTTAACGTCAACTCAAATTGTATGGTTAGTTGAATTGATATATTAGAAGTATTTATTATAAATTAAAATATCTTGTATGTATTTATTTAGAATTCATTTGTAATCATTCTATGAATATGTCTGAAATTTTAAATGTAATAACTTCAATATAATTTATACAATGAATTTATTTAGCACTGGCAGTGATGATTCCTGTGCAAAATATGTAAATATTTCATCGAGCAATGACTCGGAATTTAAATTCCCACCTGAGGTCAATTTATTCTTTCTGAGAACACATTATAGTATAACATTTGTTCTATGATATCTATTATCATCAAAGATTAAATGAATAGAAAACAAATTTTCAGGATATTACAGTGGAATTTTACAATGCTGAGAAGATTAGAAAGGAATGCAAGACAGGTGAACCTTCCATGTACATATATGTAAAGCCTAATAATGACAGAGTAAAGATAACAGAATTGTTCAGTTAATTATAAATTATGAATTTAATTCAATCTCATAATGAATCTAATTTAAATTTCTCATCCGTATTGAGGATTTTTCTCTAGCAAAAATGAATTGTAATGCAATTCAACTTTTTGACATATCCATTCTTTGCTATTTCATGTTTCATTAATTAATGTCATTTCAAAGTTTCCAGGAATTTCAAAATATGACTAAAATTTGGATCCTCGATTACAAAAAAAAATCTACGAAAAATGGCAACCGAAGAGAAAATAAAATTATATGAATGAAAATTTTAATGGAAGCAATTTTTAATGATATTTTTTAAAAATAATGAATCTTTTAATAATAATAAATCTTCAACTAATAATAAATCCTTGTAATTTGCTTCTTTCATTTCTTTTCCTCAACATAAAAGAATTTTTTTCTTTTTTTTTTGCAGGAAATCAATCATTAAAATAATTTATTTTTAAGCTTCCACATGAAATTAAAGGTACGTCACATGTACGTCACAGTGCGTCACATACATCATCAGAGTACGTCACATACGAAATTAAAACTTCATCACATTCATATAATATATGTATAAATGATTTGCAATATAATTATTGAATGACTTATCATTCTTCAATCGTAATTCTCAGTTACTTTCCTGATTCGATCTCATGAAATTATATTTCGCTAGCAGTTTGATACAATTGAAAATTTTCTGGATTTTTTTTTTTTGCAAGACACAAATAACAATAATGATTGGGATTTTTCTGCAAGAGATTTGTCATGCTTGTCACGATATCAGTAATGGAAGTGTAATCTTTGAACTAGAATTTCATGATCACCATCAATATCATTTTCATCTCAAAACTTCAATTATTCCATAAAATAAATGCAAATCAAAGCGTATTAGAGAGAAAAATTAGCTGATAATAATGTACATTTTGACAAAAAATATCCAGCAAAATATATTGAACAAAAGATTTTTGATCAAAGTTAATTTTAAAAAGAAAAAAAAAAGAGAAACAAATTAGCAATATTAAAATTATCGAACAATCAATTAGCGCAATCATTTCTATAATTGAAATCATTTAGTAATGAAATTTAAAAAGAAAACAGTAAATGAAAAAAATTGCTAAGTCTTGTGGGAAAAGCATAAAAAATTGGTAGCAGCTGAATTGATAGTATTAATCTGAGAATCATTCCAATCATTTTGATCATTTGAAAAACAACTGAAATTTGGAAAAGTCCAATGAGCACATTTATTGCATAAATCTTTCCCGTACTCATAGCCGTGCCTCTTTTTATTCATCAATTTGTTACCATTTCCATCGTGTAATGTCTTCCTAAAATATAAATGAAATGCAAATTTTTATCAAATCAATTAGCTGGGTAAATTAGAACACGTGAAAGCATGTACAACATTACGTGAAGTAATTACTATTTGTATACAAATAAGATATTTATATTTGTAATATGGCAATTTGAATAAATTCAAAATTTTAACAATTATTACAATATCGATGTTAATGTTTGCCTTTAAATTCACTTCAATATTCCAAATTTGCTTCAGAAAAAATTTAAGAAAAATTTGAACGTTTAAATAATATTTCACTTTTTAAGTAATTTATTTTTATTTTGCTGAAGAAAAAAAAGAAGGAAAATTATTACTTACAAAATGATATTTGAATTCAGAGGTTTGTTGAAATCTATGATCTGCAGGACAGATGAAGGTAAACTGGTCGATCGTCCAACAAACACCAACGATTCTCGACTTGTCAATGGCTGATCAATTATTGGAGTTGTGGTTTTTGCTGAGAAAAAACATATTTAATTTAAAATGCATAAGAATAATTGTAAAAGAAATTGTAATTTCTAAGCGAGAAAATTTCATATTCGTCGTCAATCCCTCAATACCATAAATTTTCTGATAGTAAAAAAAAGTTATGGTAAAAATTATTTTGTAGGCGATTTCAAAGATTTTTTTTTTTAATTATCCAAAAATAAAAATGTAACTGACCGATGGATGTGACCGTATATTTCCCACACGATATGCAATGGTCAGCTCTGTCCGGTACTTTCCATTGCTGTGAATTTTCCAAATGTTTGAAATCATGCATTGTTGATAAATCATTTAGCATTAGCCATTCGGTAATACGAGCTCGTAGCTCACTAACAGACATCGAATTTGCCGTTGCCGCATCAGTTGTTGGCTTTAAAGTTTGCAGAATTGAACTCAAATCATCCTTCGACAAATCAAATATTGTTGTTGACGATGACGATGAAGCCATCTGTAGCTATTCAAATTAAACTTTAATACAACCAAAAATTCGAAGAGATGATACGTAACGATAAATTGAAGTTAAAGTTTCATCACGAAAAAAAAATTATTTTTCCTCAAAAAATCAAATGAAATAAGCAGTAACCAATGTATATTGTAAAATTTAGTAAGTCAAATTTAGCTAATTGTCTAAATTTTGATATTTCTAACTTATCTCGTTTGTTAATTAATATATATATTAACTAATTAAAAATATGCCCAATTTTGATATTTGCAATCTAGTTAACACGTAACTTTCATTCTTTTTTTTAATTTTATCAGTTAAGATTGTAATTGTAAATTTGAAATTTCAATTAAATGAGTAATAATTTTTGTACTTTGCCAAAAATCGCCATTCATAATATTCATTCATTTCTACTAAAAAAAATCTGAATCAAAACTATCTGTCGTAATTGCATCATCGTGAATTGATGAGGAAATTTTTGATGAGAAACAACGATGAGGAAATTTTTTATCAGTTAATATGAAAAGCTATTGAGGAAACAGAGAAAAAACTGTTTAAAATTGCTGAGAGGCATTTTTTACTATCAATCCATTTTAAATAGTAATGTTTTATTTTCTTTTTTGCATATATCTCTCGAAAAAGACCAATAATAATGGGCTTTTCCTTAAAAGAGCAATCAATAATGGCATATTTTATCAAGAAGCTATTGATATATTTTATCATTAATCACATCAAATTAGCAATCAGCTTAGATCAATGGTAAAATTATTTTAAAAATTCATGATTTTACCTTTATGAAATAAATGAATCGAAGAAAAGGGATTCGAATATTTTTGAAGTAAAAAATTTCAAGAAATCGAAGTTAATGATAGTATCAACAATAATGATGAAGCATAAATTGAATCGAAATCTTTCCGTTCTCCTCACTAACCGTTGCTATGGTGAGCTCGACCCGATTTCAAAATATTTCACATTAACTCGTTTAAATATTCCAAAAATATTGAAAAATAATAATGAATGAGTGTACTAGTTAATATAATTGAACTTGAAAAGGTCAAGAAAGTGAGCAGGAAATTGTTAACGAAATCCGTAAAAGGAAATAATGTCCGGTTCTTGACGGAATCATTCCCAGATTTGTTAGTTGGATGGAATTGTTTATGCATTATGGAAAGAAAGGTAGGAAAAGAGCGAGAGAATGTTAGGATAGTGAAAATGAAATGAAGTAAGTGAAGTGATATCAAATTTTTAGAAGCCTAATGGATATGACTGAAAGAAAGCTTTCGATAAAAATTACGGACAAGCTATACTTATGATAAGTATTACTCAAAAGCATAAATACTTTCGGCAATTGGAATTAGATAAAAATTAGTAATGCCTAAGAATACGGATCAATTGCTATCATATCACAACAAAGTAATTGGGTATTGTTGAGAATCATTCATTGAATAAATTCCAAACTTGTCATTTATTAATTAATTCTCCCATTATTCAATAATGCCACTTCGTTTTTTTTTCTCGTTCGAAGAAATTTAATATGCTTACATTAAATTTCTATTAAATTTCTTAAAGGTTAGATGGTTAGAATTTGAAATAATAGTGCGAAAAGTTAGGATTGAAGAGTTTGAGTTATGCCATTTTCGAATTTATTGCAGAGAACCAAATATCAACATAAAATTAAAAAATTTCATATGTTCTAAATGTTATGTGCATTTATGTATTTGTCTGTCTGATGGATAGGAAGAATTTTAAAATTGAAAATTTCATCAAATTTTCAGTAATCATCGTTTTGTTATTATTATTATCCTAATTAACTTCACATAAATGAGGTCAAATGTGAGTGAACAAGAGGAGACAATAATAGCAATTAAAATTGGCAAAATAAATGTAAACGGTTACGATTGACTAACACAAAAAAAAAAGGATAAAGACAGGCCTATTGCATCATTTTAAGGTTATTGGTGAAGTGATGAGAGATAATGTTGGACAGAAGCTAAGCTAGTGAAAGTTTACATTTGGCCTCAAAAATTACAACAAATCATTTTTCTCTTTCTTCATTCTTTTTTCTTGCCTTTATGGGCTGCTGGCTGACTGACTGGTTGGCTGGATGGAATTCGTCCTTCTGCTAGGCCACCAATCAAAACAAGAAGAATACAAAACACACACACACACACACACACACACAGACGCACAGACATACCTTTCGAGATGACACATCGATCGGTCTATTTTTCGTCCTCTCCCTATTCATGCACATTTACTGTGTGTGTGTGTGTGTGTTTGTTGTTGAAATGAAATTGTCATGAGATGTTTATAGAGGGATGAAAGTAAGAGAAGGAGGGATGTGAAAATATTACAATATCTTTTCAAGGGCATTTTTTCTTCACAAAGGTCATTTTAGAAAGCTTTTTTTTTTCTAGAAAGGTCATTTTTCATGGCAGCAGTGTATTCAAAAAAAAAAAAACTACAACATTAATAGCTTCACAAATTGCAAAAGTAATATTTTATTTCTAAGCAATTAATATGAATGAATGAAAATTTTCAATTAAATATAGAAATTTAATCAAGAACTTCCAATATTAACAACCCTTATTTTTGAACCACTAAAAAAAGGCTGATAAGAGAGGAATGAATGTGACAGTGTAAAATATATTTATTTTTTCCTTTTTTTTGCATTTCTTCTTTACTTATACATTAATGGCTTTCATAAATTCAGCAATTATAATTAATCCAATCCAAGCATTTCATTTTCAACTTTTAAAACATTTTTCAATTTCAAAATTCGGGATAATATGATGATTGATGACAGGTCTCAGAAAAAAATCAAAGTCATCAATAAATGCATTTAGCAAAGCGAATTAACCACGATAGCATAATTATAGCAATTAAAAGTAAAATGAAACGGTAACTTCAGTCATTGAACAAAAAAAAAATGACAAACTTTAATTTGAGTAAACAAAACGAAAGGAAAATGATTTATATGTATATACATAATTAAATATATTCAAATTAATGCGAAATCCATTAATGGTAAAATGTGTTTTTTTTATCTTTTCTTCCCAACAAATGTCGTTTTACAATGAAAACAGACAACATATACACACATACACATACACACACACACACACATACACACA
>UPTC01000506.1:18296-35903 GCA_900537255.1 Acanthocheilonema viteae
ACACACATACACACATACACACACACACACATACACACATACACTTCTGCTATTTAAATGAATGTCTTTTTTTGTTCAACAAAAAGAATCATTCATCTTTCAAATGTTTTCCTTTCCTTCTTTCTTTCTTTGTAAGTCATTCACCATTACTGTTATTGAATGCAAAGGAAAAAAGATATATTTGAAAATATGATAAATTTTATAAATCATCCCTTTACCTACAAAAAACTTTTCTCGCATTGAACATATTATTTTCATGCTTTCAAAAATTTACTATTGGAACTTTTTTTCCAGAAATTGAACTACAAATGTTGAGTTTAAATAAAAATAACTCTGGCAGAAAAAAACCTTCATCAGCGGGACATGAAGTGTGTCGTCCATCAGCAGTAGATAATTGTGAATTGTGAGGTTCGATAACGAGCCAAATTATTTTTTATCAAATCTTGCAATTTCAATGAAACCATGATCTGACCTTTATTGAAATACCAATTCAATTTTCGAAGCATTTTGCTAGAAAGTTGGTGTAATGTGCTTTATTTATACGATATATGATTTGTAAAGAACTTAAGAGTACAATAGATTGACATACTGCACTGATCGGTATATGTCACGTGAAAAGATGATTTTCTTGTCTATCCTTCACAAATATTCGCAGTTCAACAATCTTTTAAAATGCAATATGGTGGGGATGTAAGGCAGCAACATTTTGCATTGAATGTAAATACAAAAAACAAAGTGCACAAATATAGCGAGCAAAAGTGCACGTGAAACTTCGTTTTAATTTTTTCAGTAGAGCAGAAAATTAATATTAATGAACCCGAAATATCGTTGTAGTACTATATTTTATACTTTATCTAATGATTACACTCTTCCCAAATCTCTTAACTTTTGTTTTCTATTGGATAGTTCCAGAGATATTTAAAGATGGAAACTGGTAAAAAGTTATTAATACTCAAGCAAACAAAGCAGTGAAAGGCAAAATATGATATCATAATGATAAAATAATCGTATGAAAATAACTGGTTCATAATCAAACACAATGCTTAGAAACAGAATGTTGCACAGTAGTTCTTAATTAGCGTCATCTTTATCTTTCGTACCGTGTTTAAGCATTCGGGTGAATTCGACGTAATCGAACATACCGTTTTTGATCGGTGCATCGCGAAATAATTCATCCACCTGTAATCTTACTCTCTGAGGAAATTATGGTGGCACAATAACATAAATGTGATTCAATGAAATTTCTAGTCACTAACATATCCATTAAATGAACAGATATTTGGAGATGAAAATACTACATAGTATATGGTTTAGTAAGCATTAAAACATTGAATACGACTTCATTCTCATAAATGTAATTAATCATATATACATCATTTTCGAAATAGTTTTTCCTTTAAAAAAATAGTCTTCTTTTTCAAAAAATTTTTCTATTTCTTGAAACAGTTGTGGATAAAGAAAAAAATCTTGGAACACGTAATATGCACCGAAGTTAGTCGAATGTAAAAGATGTTTGATGTTTCAAAATATATGACTTTCAATAAATTATGATTGACTGTGAAAGGTTTTTTCAACAAGTAATTAAATAGATCTTAAGAATTACTTGCTCATCGGTGTAACGATCACCCATTGTAGTTAGTAATTCTCGAAGACGATCTTCATTCAGAAAACCACTGTTATCAACATCAAAACATTGAAATGCGTTTTTGATCACCTACACAAAAAATTATTTCAATAACCAATGAAAAGATATTTCTGTTACAATCTTCGATTCTGAGGAACGCATTTTCGTTATTTTTTAAAGAGTAAAATAACATTCGGTGTAAATGTAGGTTGTGAATGCATTCTAACTCAAATAATATGGTTCAATAAATGAAAACATGTCAACCAACATATTAGTATACAATGAATGATTCACGAACAAATAGATTGTTTTATGTACAATAACCTCTTCCGGATCCGTTCCAGTCAACTTTTCGCCAAATAATGTAAGAAACATAGTAAAATTGATTGGTCCTGGTGCTTCACTGATCATTTTCTCCAAAAATTCCTCATTTACTTCCTTTCCTATAAGTAAACTTTTCATTTATCAAATAATGTGAGTAAAACTTACAACACTGTGTATTTCGTCCACGCATTAATTAGCTTAATAATACAAACCTAGTGATGCAAACATATCCTGTAAATCTTGAACATCTATGAAACCATCACGATTCTGATCGATCATATTAAAAGCCTCTTTAAATTCCTAAAAATTTCATAAGTGAGAATCTAATCATTGTGGCTGAATAAAACTTCGAAAAAGTAATAACATTAGAGAAAGATACCGATTGCTAGAGACTAAGTCGATTTTTAGTGAGTTACGAAGCATAAAATATAGTAAGCTTACGTAAACATCAAAGAAAATAATAAACTGTTAGCTACATACGAGTAGAATTCAAACAAAAGACAAAATAAAAAGTGAACTAATAGTCAACAAAGTAAACCATTATTTTATGTAAATCTATACAAGTCAAATCCCAACAGATTATAACCTATTGATTTCAACCGATATAATCACAAACCAGCAATGACCTGTATTTGAGCTTGATCAAACATTGCGAAGACATTGCTGGTTGCTCGCTGCGGACGAGGCCGTCGATTCAGTGTCTTCCTGGATGCCATCGAAGACGTATAGCTTGCAGGGTCGGCTGCAATAGCATGAAATACATAATTTGAACAAAATCTTAATAAGCTTAACAAGTCAAACATATTAGCATGTTGAAGAATTGACAGTGTGTAAAGGACCTGTAAAAAAAGTACCATACTAGTGAATACAGCATTTCAGAACTACTATCGATTTCTATCACATTATGCTTAACATTACAGTAACTGAAAAAAACACTTAACAAGAAATTTCGGTCAAAAATAAATTTCAAATTTTGACAAATGAATTTATATTTCATTAAAAAGTAGAAGATAAACTACAGCAGCGAACACGAAATAATAAGCGTTCAGTTTACTAATTAACACTTATTCACTAATTACAGTTCGACAGGTGCGCTCCCTGTCGGATACAGAAAACGACAATTCCGCCAAACACGCCCCGATGTATCATCAAAGTGCAAATAACAGTAAACTGTGTTCGCCCAGTGTGAAATGCTTAGATCTCACATGGCTAAAATAAAAGTTTGGCTGATATCAATCGTAGAGGACTATGTGGTGGTATGGCCTAAAAAGCTTATTTGAAATATATAGCAGTGGAGAAGTAGAGAAGGAATTCCGCGATATGTCAATTGACATTGAAATTTTGTAAGTTTACATTACTTTATAAATTGGGAAGGCCTGGGAAATGTCGATAGGTAGAAGATTGTGCAAACTGACGATGGTAACTTTTTGTTAATCAATAAATAACCTTACCGTTTCATAGCTAATTCAATCATAAAAGCGATCAATAATCGATAATATGCAAAACTTTGAGCTTCGTTTTATTAAGGCCTTCTTTTGAGAGAGTTACGATTTGCGAGAGTTTCCGAGCGGAGATCTGCAAACCTTCAATGGGAGCAACCTGAAGATAATTGTATTAAATTCATGAATGAACAAAAAAGAAACAAATAATTGAATAAAATTAACCAACAAATGTGTGAGATTATTGAAATGATCACATATATCTCAGAATGCGCTTATTATCATATAACAATTGCGCTGTGATCTCGTATTTCCACACAATCAGAGGAATGCTATCGATTAGAGCAAATCAAATGTTCGAGAAAGATGAGTTAAAGAGAAAATAAATGGTGGAAATAAGTTGAAAGGAGTAATTATTATTTCATTCATAAATTATCCCTTGCCAAACAGTCCAACATCTGGCCGTAAATTATTCGAGAGTTTATTAGCTGAAAAAAAAAAACAGTATGGCAGCAAGAAGTAGAGAGTAAAAGATGATGATGGATGTCAGCTGTTCAGGAGCAATTGTTTTTAATTTCATTTAACGCCTGCTCTTAAAGTTACATAATCTTGTGAAATCACTTGTTTGATTTCCAATTGATTTGCAGAATTTTTAGTTTCATTGTTTAATTTGCAAAGCAAAATATAGTTATTATATTAATTGACGTTTTTTTTTTCCCCTTTAGGTCATGTAAAATAGAGGGAGAAGTTTGAAATTCGAAAACATTTTAAGTTTTGAGATCATAATTTGAGATGATACTTTGAAGATCTTGCATCGACGATAATTTAAATCTGTAAAAAGGTAATCTAACAAATTTGAAAACTTTTGAAAATCTTCAAAGCCTAGAAATTACTGCTTTCAACTAATCGAAAATTATTTCCATAAATGACGAAAGACTTAAAAGTGAACTTTATTCAATATTTTCGAGATTATTTTAGGAAACTGTCATTCATTATGATGATGATGATGATGATGAAAATTTTCTTCGCTATCATTTTTTGCATCTCTAAAATTGCACTGGAACTTCACGCAATTCCAACAGGCGCTAATCGTATTGTTGAAACCGAGAGCGCCCATGAAGATAAGTTTTCCTAGCTGTCATTAGTTCGAGTCCAATTTTTTGTTGAAATAAAAAACTCTCAGAAATACTAGATTAATATTTCTATTAAATTTTATCCAGAATATTAAAGTTGAAAAAAAAACCAATTGATCATTTCAACAATTCTCGCTCGGAGTGATGTATATCTAAGACATTTCCCTGTTTTTGCAGATTCCATACAACATGAATTAAAAACATTCTACAATAATTTGAATGAGGAGGAAAAAATGCAATTGAAAAAATTCGCCAAAACAAGCGCTACAAATTTCTCACTGATAAATGGTCAATTTTTGGATAATTTAAAGGTAAAATTTGCATTTTTTAAAAATGATAATACTGTTTGCAAAATTTTTTTTAAAAATAATTTCGAATTTTCTTATTTTCAAATTTTCCAAAGTAAAACCAAAAATATATTATATTACTTGTATTTTTTCACAATTGAATTATTTTAAGTGTAAATTGGTAAAAGTGATGAGAGATTATGGAAAAACTTCATTTCATTGCCATTTCTGTAAATTAAACAAATATTCCAGGGTGAAGCAGGTGAACTTTTTGGTAAGCTATCTGGTTTGAGAAATATAATCAATGCCAAATTGAATACTATGCAACCGGAAAGTCGGCTCTTCATTGAAAATGTGATTTTTTTGAAATTCCAATAGGAGATCTTGTAAATTTTATTTTGAATTCTAATAATTTTCAAGGATTTAAATAATTTGAGTTTTATATTTCAAAAATTTTGCAGTTATTACGACGATTTTTGGCAGCTTTCAGTCATGATGGTTTAATGAATATTCTTGATGCATTGAAAGGATTTGGAAAAGAGGTTATCGATATGTTCGATGGATTATCAAAACCAATTCAGGATGATATTCTCAACGCTTTCCCTATCATCGGGTCATACGTTACAAGTAATATTCATCAAAATTTTTTTCCCCCCATTTTCAATATTTTATCATTAAAATATATTTGCGCGTAATTGATAATTATCATTTTCAGATGACATTACCCGATTAATCTTGCGAAAGTTGAGTGAATTAGATTTAGTCTCCAGAACATCATCCACCCTTGCTCCGATCATTGATCAGAATCAGAAAGATTCGTCAGGAAATAATTTCCCTAATTCACAATTCATCAAGCATAAAAAACCTCCTGCAAACTTTGATGGAGAAGATAATAACATTCGTTATGCGACAACCACCACACATTCATTAATTGATGATGAAGAATTATCCGTTAAAAAAATTGTCGTTAATAAATAAAACTTTCTTTCTGTATTTTCTAAAATGTTTTCCTGACAACAACAATATGACATGAAATATTTAGTGGTATTAGTGTGATTATTTGGAAAAAAATCATTGTTTTTAAGAAATTACTGCATTAACCCCAATAGAAATTACTTTTGTTATTTGTTATCATCCTGATAATCAGTCTGCTTTTTTATAGTTTGAATTGCAACTATTGAACACTTTTCAAGAATACCTACAATTCTATTAGATTGGTATTAACCTGTTGTAACATAATATTATGATACGATCTCTTATTAATTTTAATTTTTTCAATGCATTTTCAATTTCAGTATAAAATATGAGAGAAAAAAAGCTATGAATAGCAACTGAACCACTGCGACTGCGACTATTAAAGTTGAAGAAGCAGCAGAAAAGAGGGAGAAACTGAACATTTTGTTAAGTTGGATAAATAATTATCCATAATTGCAACTGCAGCTCGATCACTGATTTTAAATTTACGAGTCATTTTTGTGCTTACTTTTATTTCCGATCAGTCGGTTAACTTTTAAATTATGGCCGCTCATAATTTCCAACCAAAGTATATTAAAAAGGAACAATAGACACTAATATATCACCATTTAGAAACGAGCTGTTCGGCATCAACAAAACTAAAAATCCTAAAAGCCACATTTGAGCAGCGGCTAGTTCAAAAGCAATGTTTCAGCTAGGCATTCAGAGTAAAATGGCAATTTGTGTTTCTGGCTAAAAAAAATCCACAACAATTTTGGGATTTCAGTTCAAAGAGAATCAAATGAGCTATTCGTTCATCTCCCTCTCTCTCCCTCTCTCTCTCTCTCTCTCTCTCTCTCTCTCTCTCTCTCTCTCTCTCTCTCTCTCTGATTATCCATCCTCCTAGCTATCACTATTATTTTTCCTGTTCATTGTATGACTTCTTGGAATCACTTTGGTAGTTGCCTTTTTTGAATTTAATAAATCGGTTACCTTCTCAAATTATCAAAGTTCTACAAAATTTTTTTCATTTTTAAATCTGACGAAATGCTACGCTATCATTGCATGGTATCACTGATACTGTTGAGCTGTATGAAATTATCAGCGTCTAAACCGGCTGGTAAATCGACCTCTAATCGAAGCGATGCTACATCTTTGGCTATCGAATTACTTGGTTAGATTTATGAAACACAATTTTCAGTTTCTCAAGTATTTAATTTTATGAGCTTGAATTTTTTGATTTTAGTTCTCGTTTCAAAAAACATTAGTCACAGTTATTTTTCATGAAGTTCGATCCGGAAACTTTACGATAACCTGTATCACAGTGCGATGGAATTTATTTCCAAAATCTTCAAAAAAGCCAAAAGACTTTGATGATGCTATTGAAAAATTAATAAGACTAATAAGCAAATTAAACGGACGGTCACACTGAAACGTCTTCGGTACCTCCAACGACACCAATTATTGGAATTAACGGAAATATCGGGACGAAAGCTTTAACAATCAGTTCTATTAGTGTAGAAAAATGCCTAATGAACTTTAAGAAATTTTGATGAAATTGTGAAATTGCGCACTATTTCAGAATTTATTCCATCCAGTTTGTTAACATTTTTTGGCGATCTGAACGATACGGATCGAAGTGCGCTTTTAGAACTGACCAAAAACATTTCACGAAGCCGTTTAACAGCTGATACTGAAAAGGAATTCCTTGAAGGCCTGAAAGTATAATTTCTCCAAAAAAAACATATCTTTTTAATTTTACTTTTCTATTTATTCCTTCATCAATTCCCACAGATCATTATTTTTCAACAATTTTATAAATTTCGTTCGTTTCTTTTTTTCTTGTAGGAAAAAAGCGAGAATGCCTATCAGAAAGTGGTGGGTGTGCAAAACTATTTATCACATAAAATTGAACGCTTAAAGCCAGAGAGCAAAAATTTCACTAAAAAAGTTAGTTTTTTTTTCTGTAATTATAACCTGAAAATTGCTCGTAGGAAATTTTGTAAAAATGAATGCCAAAAAATATGCATAATATGGAAGTTATGCAATTCAAACTAATTTT
This sequence comes from Acanthocheilonema viteae, assembly GCA_900537255.1. Lineage (NCBI taxonomy): Eukaryota > Metazoa > Nematoda > Chromadorea > Rhabditida > Onchocercidae > Acanthocheilonema > Acanthocheilonema viteae. The sequence goes on from UPTC01000506.1 coordinate 26,120, forward strand.
CAAAATGATAGTATTTTTATTTCAGATTAGTGATAAGTATGTTGCATTATTTACAAATCCACAAACAGCACCAAAAGGAACATTCATGAAAATGAAATCATTCATAAATGAAACATTTAAAATATACGATCAGTTGAGTGAAACAGCAAAAAATGATCTGAAAGCAGCACTTCCGGAAATAGCACAACTGATTAGAAGTATATGCTTATCATTTTATTTGCAGGAAAAAAAATATCAAAAAGGAAAGACTTTTTATTAATATTTGAAATTTAAACAAATATTATTGAGATTCATTACCTAGTAAATGAATGAACCGCTATAATTATTGCTAATATGAAGGAGAAATCCTGTTACTTTTTTAGATCCACGATTTCGGGATTACGTAAGACGTGTATTTGATAACGCTGACGTGAAAAGAGCATTCAATCGAGCGGATAGAATGATCAATCCAAAACAATAATTTGCAATATATCATCTGATCGATACGTCTATTTTTCGTATTTCTTTTTTTGAATATTTCATTTCAATTAATTAAAAAAAAATAGTGAAATTTTTTGTGTAAAATGAATTACTCGTTTGAGGGAATCAATATACAGGGAGTTAAATTACTATTAGTTACAGATTTGTTTCGGATAAAATTAATTAATTCTGCAAATTGGAAAACGCAGAAAATTTTTTCATATTTAATCAATTTTCATTCGATCTTTTTCTTTTTGATTTATTCAGTCATTTTTTTAAACAATACGATAAAAAGAAAAAATCTTCATTTGCCTTATTTTTCTATCATTTTCACTATGTGAGAAATTATTTGTGATCTGAAAGATTGCTATAATAATTTGGTGTTAATGCTTTAGTAGTTTGGATTCATTTATTTGAAAATTTTCTTTGTTGATATTTTCATTTCAATTTCATTCTTCAATAACAATTTTATTATTTTTCTAATGAATGATTGATTTTTTTTTCGTTTTCAATACATTTTTAACCTTTTCAATCCTTAATTTTCAGTTCAATGATTGGAGGATCATCGTATCAGTTACGAAATATGAAACCTAATGTATTAATTGATATAAAATTTCTCTCACATTTTCATAAACATTACAAATAAATAAAGAGTGAGAAAGAGAGAAAATATAGGGGTGAATTAATAAAGAAATAAACAAACATGAAATTGAAAGTCAATTAAAATGACCAAAGTGCATGGTTATTTGGAAATTCTAAAAGGAACAGTGTATTGATGTTCTGAAGAAGAATCTTTTGACTAATTTATCACAATAATTTTAAGGAAAATTTTAATTTGAAATAGCCAGCACAAAAATTTTTGATTTTTGAAGTTATCAAGAAGGCTTTCTGCTACATGTTTTAATATTCCTCAGTTGTTATCTCTTACATCGAGATCGTTCGGGATTTCATCGAATAATGATATTAAATTAATGGATAACAGTCATCTTGTACAAATGATAATAGCACTATTTGCTATTGTTTAAATAATGATTTCTAATCTATTATTTGTGAAAATTCTTATGATTTGTTGCTGACGGAAACACATAAATGCAAAACGAGCATATACCGATTATTACCTTCCATATTTCTGTTTCTCATCATTTCATATTTTTATTTTCTAAATTTTAGTTTTGTTATTTAAATAACACAAATTCGAATCATTACTAATGTTAAAAGATATTGGCTCATTAAATTTTGAAGTGAACCGAAATCGAAAATTTTATTATCCCTCCTTTAACTTTTTATTGGAGTATTTAATCTGCAAATAATACTTTCAATTAATATTGTAAAAATAATGCCGTCAATATTGGCAAGAAATTTGTTTGCATTCTGCGGTGGAAAATCAATGAATTGATCTTCAAAAATTACGTAATAATTATAAATTTGGAAAATTGACTGAGAAGACGAATTCTTTGAAAATTGATGGACATCTGAATAAAGTATTAAGTGAGTTAATTGAAGAAATGTAATTTATTGAATAAAATTCGGTTATTAACGTTATAACTAAATCTAGCATAATGAGGCTAAGCAATAGGTCATAGCAAATAAAAAATCTCATGTTTTGCTTATTTCTGAATAATCTTTAATTAAGTACTCTTACATGTAATTGGGAGACCATTTAATTAAAGTTAATACTATATTAACTTTGTGGGAGAGACTTTCTGGTTTCAAGCACATGCCACTTTTTTTAATCTTTTCACTTTTTTTAATCTTTCAACAAAAGCAAAGATGTAATAGATCTCAGTGATTTTACTTCTAAATTTTAATTGAATTAAAATTCACATATTGTGAAAAGCTATAAATAAAATAAAAAAACATTGGTCACATAAGTGATAAATATGGTAGAAATCGCAGATAAGATTGGAAATATGCTAAATGAAAGCCAAAACAGTCATTGTAAATCATTTAAATTTATAAATTCATAATTTTTTAACTAATGAATAATTTTTTCGCATAAAAATTTTTCTTTTCTTCAAAAAATGATTGTTGGATGTTTTTCACTTCCACACCGATGGATATCTCAAAATATTCGCATTCTCGTACCTTATCGTTTAACTCTTTTCCCGAAATCTAAAAAATTTGATGAGGAATTTTCTCATTAATACCAATAATTTTGGGTGGAAATATTACTCTTTCTTGTCATTCTATCTTCAAATGTTAGCTAAAATTTTTTGGGTACCTTTTCAACTTATCAATTTTATGATTTTCCACAGTCTAACATTAAAATATTAGCACTAACACATTACAACTGCTCTACTGTCCATTCTTGACCACATTTCACTTCTAAGGCTTATCATTTCCCCGTAATTATGCATCCCTATTGCTTGCCTGTACAATCTATCAGTAACGTTGTTCATTCGGCGAAATGAATTTTGCAAATCAATAATGTTATTTAATTGATCATTTAAATTTTTAATTTTAATCATTATTGACAATATTCGATCCGTTCACATTCTTATTTATACTGCTTTTTGTTGTTACATTCCCCTAAGAGTCATAGCAACAGCTGAAATTTGCTCGTAACTCTCGTAGTAATCCACGTCCTTTCACGGACGAGTACTCCGATAGTATCTGTGCTACCACCTAATAACGAATTTGATTTTTTCATTTCGTCACTGGCAGAAAATTTTAAAAATGCGGGTGCTATTTTAAATATGCATTTATTGGAATTGGTGTAGAATGTACATTTTTAGGATTGATGAATTTAGTTTTTTCACTCGAATTTCTCGTAACAAAATATCTTTCTTTGAAGATTGAATGATCGATAGGAGAAAGGATGTTATCAGATCTTTGCTACCTCTATATTTCATATTGTTGAAATTTCAGTAAATTTCCTAGTCTGATCAAGAATTTCAGTCTGATCAAGAATTTCTGTTGATAGACGTGAGAGTGATGTTATCTTCCAACACAATGACTACTTGTCTTTTGCCGTCTACAGTGCTTAAAGGAGTAGAACGAATGCATTATTCGGGTAGGAATATGCTGAAAGATTCAGTGAGTATCGTCGATCCCGAAGCTTATCAGATCATGCGAAAGGTTTCCTTCTTTTCTTTTTTTTTTGTTTCCTTTAAATTTACTAAACGTCTACAAAATTTTTGAATTTATTTGAAATTTCAGATATAAATTATCCAACTTTATATTTTTTGTTAAATAACGATCATGATACAATAAGAAATAGTGATTTGGAATAAATATTGTATTTTTGCATGCCTTGATGTATATTTCAAAATAAACGAAGTTTTTTGACTTTTTTCTGTGATTTTATAATTTCTTATTTTTAAACTGTTGCAGGAAAAGGAAAGGCAGAAACGAGGATTAGAATTAATTGCGAGTGAAAATTTCACTTCAAAAGCTGTTCATGATGCATTAGGTTCTTCAATGTCAAATAAATATTCAGAAGGATATCCGGGTGTCAGGTTCATCATTTCCAATAACTTTTCTTGTAAATGAGTTCTTTGGTTGATTTCGATTTTCAATCCATCGATTTCCTGATCTACTATTCAGCTTTATTTTGGCTGTTACAATGTCTTATCATTGTAAAATATACTTTTCAAAAAAATCTAAAAAAAATATGAGATGAATAAAATTTATTTTTTTCTATAAAGTTTTTCTGTAGATACTACGGAGGCAATGAATTTATCGATCAGATGGAAACATTATGTCAAAGTCGTGCCCTTCGGGTATGCAATGATTCTTTTTGCTTGCTTAAATCCTGTGATTTGTGATTTTTTTTCTTAGCATTCTTTTAACGTATAAAACTATTTTTTTTAATGTTAAAACTTATTGAAACAAATAATTTAGCTCTGTATGAAGCATCCACACTTCTAAATCGTGACCTTATAAAAATTTGTGTTATTTATTGCTTCAAAAAAAGTTCCGTGGTTGCTTCCATAATATGACTAAATGTACTTCTTAAGTATTATGTTGTATTGTTCTTTATGATAAACGGAATTTATTTTTCAGGTGTTTGGTTTGAATGACAAGAAATGGGGTGTTAATGTGCAAGCTCTCTCGGGTTCACCAGCAAACCTTGCTGTTTATATGGGCTTAATAGAACCAAATGGCCGAATTATGGGTTTGGACTTGCCCGATGGTGGGCATTTGACTCATGGGTAAATATATTGGATTAAAGAATTGCTGATTCTTTGCTGATACTTTAACAAATCAAGATTTTAGTCAACACTAAATTGAATAAAAAAAACTGACAATAACTAATTTAGGGTTTCAGTTGTCGACTCAGTACACTATCATTACACAATTTTAGTTTCCAAGTAATCAAATTCTAAATCCAATTTATCTGCTTATTATGGAGTTTCGTAGCAACTTTTGATCCCAAAGTCTGTTATTCTTCAAAATGAGATGGATTATATCAGAAATATTGGCAGAAGTTTATCAGATAGTATTTAATTCAAGTCTTATGTGGAACTATCTTCTATTACATTTTTTTAAAGATACAGACTTCATTTTTGCTTAACATCCAGAAGTTGCAGGTTCTTCACACCTCGACGAAAAGTTTCGTCAACGTCCTTATTTTTCCAGTCGATGCCTTACAAAGCTGATCCCAAAACTGGTTACATCGATTACAATCAGTTGGAGTACACTGCATTACTGTTCCGTCCAAATATTATTATAGCAGGTAAGTTCAGTATTTCGTCAATTCAATAACATGCTGCATACGGTCAACACACCGAATTTTCATATTTACCCATATTACAATTTCAAACACGCACTGAGTTTTCTATATTTTTGATTAATAATAAGAACAATGTTTGGTGCGATTTCAAAAGCATGATTTTTATAAAAACAGTATGGTAGCAGAATTGGAAGTTTTTTAGCTTTCAATGACACTCTCATTCTATAATTTCCAGGAACAAGTTGTTATTCACGCTTATTGGATTATAGTCGCTTCCGTGAGATAGCTGATAAATGTGGTGCTTATTTGTTGGCTGATATGGCACATATCGCGGGCCTAGTTGCGGCAAATGTGATTCCATCACCTTTTGAATATGCCGATGTTATTACAACAACAACTCATAAATCACTTCGGGGTCCTCGTGGGGCGTTAATTTTTTATAGGAAAGGTTATCATTTTACACGCAGATTTCCATTTCTTAATATGCATAAGTTAATTAAGTTCTGAAAGTTATAAATCCAAGTGCCATTTTTATAAATCCAAATGATTCCTCATGATGTTTTCTAAAATCAGATTATTTCTTCAAGTTATTGTTATTATTATTTTATTTAGTAGTAATTATTTTTTATTATCTAAATGGAATATTTTTTAATTATCAGAGGTTGAAAAATAAAGGAAAATTTGCTTATATCATTTTTAGGTTTGAAGAAAATAACTCCAAAAGGTGAAAAAATAATGTATGATTTGGAACGGCGAATAGATTCTGCTGTATTTCCAGGATTGCAAGGAGGACCTCATAATCATACAGTAGCGGGTAGATTTTTGAAATTTAATGAATATGTTTGAGATTCCTCATGATGTTTTCTAAAATTAGATTATTTTCTCAAGTTATTGTTATCATCATTTTATTTAGCAGTCATCATTTTTTATTGTTGAAGGTCAGACTTGTGCTAATATTTAATGTTTATTTTTTAATTATCAGAGGTTGAAAAACGGGAAAATCTGCTTATATTATCCATGACCCCTATTTTAGGCATTGCTGTTGCCTTACATCAGTGTCTTGCGGAAGATTTTGTTGAATACTCCAAGCAAGTTTTGGCAAACTCTCAAGCACTTGCAAATAGATTGATGGAACTTGGCTATACTTTGGTTACAGGTATCTGCTTGTTTTGCCAAAAAAGATCAGTAGCGCAGAAAGCATTGGCAAAAAAACACAAGCTGAATAATGTCGTCGTTAAAAGTTTAAGACATCAGATACTCTTTGCTATTTATTTAATTGGTGGTCTTACTTATCTGAATTTTATTCGTTTTATTCAGAGATCAAATATGTGATATTTTAGCTATTGTTTTTCTTTAGGTGGAACTGATACTCATCTTTGCTTAGTGGATTTGCGTCCAAAAGGTTTGGACGGTGAGAAAGTGGAACATGTGCTTAATTTAGCTCATATTATTTGCAATCGTAACACTTGTCCAGGTTAATGTTTTCAAATTGATTCATGAGAAATTTACTTTTATTGAAGGCATCGATACTAAGAGGTGCAAAACCATAAATTAGAAAACTCTGTCGAGTGTTGTGCTTCATCCAAAGTTTAAAACCATCGTGGCATGATGTTATAGCTTATCTTGGTTGCTCAATTATAGGAGACCAAAGCGCCCTACATCCGAGCGGAATACGTCTTGGAACACCAGCTCTTACTACACGAGGAATGAAAGAGAATGATTTTGTTAAAGTTGCCGATTTTATTCATGAAGGTATAGCTTTATGCAAACTCTGCTGCTAGCTGAATAGCAATTGCATTTTAATAATTAAAAAGCAATTTCTTTAACTTATTTATAATATCACTTGAATATTACAAATCACGTTTGCAGGAGTGGAAATTTTGATAAAGTATCAATCGCAGGTAGGTAAAACGCTCAAGGATTTGATAGCATTTACTAGCTCGAATGAACAGTTTATGGCAGATATTGATAAGTTAGGGGAAAAAGTGGAGCAGTTTGCTAGCCAATTCGATATGCCTGGGAACGATGATATTTAAAAACGAACAGCTGGCATTAATGCTGGATGTTTTTGAAATTTCATGCGACAAAAAATTTTGTTTTATGCAAAGTATCATAATATGATGATCTGAGTCTCATACATTCCTCATTTATGTTTTGATATTTTTTAAAATTACATTATTTACTTGGCTTTTTAAAAAGTCATTCATTTTGTAAACCATGTTATTTTGATTGAAATGGTTTTTTTTTTTCAAATTATCGTTGAAAGAATCTTTATCAGATATAATTTAGGTGCTAAACGATTGAATAAAATAAATTTCTTGGGACTAATGAATTTCGAAGTTACATACAAATTTACGTTATTTCTAAGTTGCTGATATTTTTTAGTCTGCACTTATTGTTAAAGTTATGTTGTAATTCATTATTTTATAACAGGAGCCTATTTCTCATCATTAATTACTCTGTAATTGTGATAATTTTTCACTTTTTCAGATGTTGCATTTTAATTTTTGTTGCTTTTCTTGATCATTAGTAAATTCTTTTTTTTACGTTTTTCCTTTACATATTGCTTGATTTTTCATTTATTTACAAATGATCGACATACACACGGAGAAGCATCAATTTATATAATAGAGAAAAAAAAGTTAGAGATAGATAGATCTTAAACTGTATTCCGCCCAAGAGAACAAATTAATGATATAATCTTTTTTGTTCTAGTTTTGATAAAAATTTTCTTGAAAATGTATTGTACTGTTTCATGCACATCAATTCAAAAATTTTATTCAAATTAGAGACAAAAATTCCGAAAATTGTAGAAGTTGCAGTACAATATATCTGCCAGAGAAGTAATCATGACGTTAACTGTAATTCAAGCTAGTTAATTTACTACAGATAAACTTCAAATAATTCCATCAGTACAATTACATCACAATAAAGTGATCGCAGTAATGCAAACAGACCTTGAACTAAATCTGGAGCAAAAACTTTGAGTAGTAATAATGGATAGCATATGTTTTTCGTCTGTTCCAGCAAAGCTTATCCATTACTCTCTTTCTCTCTCTCTCTCTCTCTCTCTCTTCACTTCCAATCATTGAGCAGTATCTTCAAAAAAATTGTTAAGTCTCTCATCTCTTTGTTTTGAACTGTTAAGTAAATAAGATCAATTTTGTAGTCTTAGCGAATCGTCAAAAGCCATTCTATAGTTTAAGTTGAAATTGATATTTTTGATCATACAAAAATGGATAATGATAGAAATGTGGAAAGCTGTTAGAGTTCAAAGATGATTGGTGATTCGATCCGGAAAGATTTTTTCTGAAAATTTCCACACTCTCCTCCGTCCTCGTTTCTTTTTCCTTTTCTTCATTTTTGTTTCCTAGACGGGAAACAATAAATTTGACAACAAGTAAATGAATCTGTGACGCATTTTTCCAACATTATTCGAAAGTTATCATTTTCGAATAATTGTCGAGAAATATTGCAATTGCACTGAAAAATTCCCTATTAATATACTTAGATAATATACTTACGTCCGTCATTTTAGTGCCATTACGTTGTTTGATATTTTAAACAACTGAAAAATGTTTGTTACCGTATTGCTTATATTTTTTGGAACGGTAAATGTTCAGTGCGAGAGGGAATATCAGACAGTAATAAATCCGAGTCAGAATCCATTTCAACAAGTAAGCCAATTTCCTTTTACGCCAATAAATCAAGGTTAAAGTTCATCAATGTATGGTATTATTTATTCGTTCCATCTCTTTCTCTTCGACTTAACTTTTCAGAAATGTTTGATGAATTGTAGAAATTGTTTTCCTAATTGAAAATTATTTTGTTCCATTGGAGATTGAAAATTAAATTTATTTTGCTTGAAAAAAAAAACATTTTCAGTCACGGAATGTCGGTGGTTCCATTGTGATTTCAGGAAATCAACAACCAATCGATCGAAATTACAGTCGAACAGCTATCGGTCACATTTAATCTTTTTTGCTAAATTTAAATGAATTTTCCCACTGATAAGTGAAAAGAAAATAAAGTTTTCATTTCTTACTTTTGCCATCTCTCTTCTTGCATTTCTTTCTTCAATATCCATTTTCATTTCCTATTTGTTAAAAGGTTTGAAAATGAAATAAAGGAAAAATTGAAAATATCTTCTATAGGATGCAATCCTGGTGATATAGCACCAACCGGTGATAACTGCACCGCTTATTATGAATGCATCAATGGATATTATAAATTGCGCTTTTGTCCAACTAACACATTCTTTAATCCAACAGTGAGTTTTTTTTTTTAAATCGATGAGTTCATGACATTTGAGAATAAAAATTCTTGTATCATTGCAGTACAGTATTAATAAGCAGATTTTAATTTTTAAATATTCAAATGAGGATAAACTTTTAGTTGAAGCGCTGTCATGCAGACTATGTTTGTCCCAATCGAGCATATAAATTGCCAACCTCTCCGTTATCACCCTGCAAGTATGGTGAATTACGGGCTGATGAAAGAAGCTGCGAAAATTACTATTCGTGCGCTGGCAGTGATCGTCGTCATTTCGAACGTCGAACGTGTCCTGCTGGTACAATATTCGATCGTACGCTGAATCGATGCATTTCCAATACCGCAGGAAACAAATGTCAACAATCAATTCAACAAGAA
>UPTC01000507.1:0-35894 GCA_900537255.1 Acanthocheilonema viteae
AAGAATGGAATTACATCCAAAAGAGCATAACATAAGCGATAATTTAATATTCCTATCAAGATTTATAAAGTTAGTGAGCATTGCGATACCAGGCAAAAATTCTCAAACTTCAACTATTGTTACTTTGTGAAAATTTTGAAGTTTATGAAAATTTATTCAAATAAAGAAACAAAAACAACGTAAGTTCATGCAATTAAAAGAATTATTCAGAAAAGAATTACAGAAATTATTCAGAAATCATTAGCAGAGAGTAAGAGAATTTCATCTCCTCGAACATACGAGTTGAAAGAAGTAAGTTGCCATAAACATAAAAAAAGATACGATGTCAATTTCTATACAAACATGAAAATAATTTGATATGTCAATCCCGTAATAACTGCGATATTTTAAACTAATTAAACAACAAGAGAATACAAACGACTCAATGTTGAACGGTCTATAAAAGGCTGATGAGACCAGGATGCCATGATAGCCAAAAATATATCTCTGCTACCGAAATTTGCTAAATCATCAAGTGCAGCATGTTTTGCTTTCAACTCTTCCTGATACATTTTTACAATAAGCGGTAAAATCTCACTTATTTCTTTCAATTTAGGATTTTGAAAATGAGGCAGATTTCGTCTGTCTCTTTGTAAATTTTCTAATTTCTTCAATCCTGCGAGTCGTTCACGCATGCTTTGGAGTTCGTCAACCATCCGAGTCATTTGCACATTGACCAGTTCCACCAATTCTTCCACATCTCGCACAATTTTTTCGGTAATTCTGCTACTTTCATTCTGTTCCAATCGGTTTCTTTGTAATTCAACACTTGTGGTGCTACAGCCATTATCTTTTTCATTCAGCAACAAAGCACTTAGATCAGATTCCGATTCTTTTTTTCCTACATCTCTTTCTTTCTTAACGTCAGCTGATTGAGCATACATAAGACATAGACGGTTGTTAACGATTTTCTCCAGCAAAATGTATGTTGATCCATTTAATTCTTCCCAGCGTTGCGTTATATTCCAGATTTCTACGCAGAAATCTCGCATATATCGTTGCATATCCTAGTATTATATCCCACAGTTCCAATAATTAAATTTCAAGTTTTATATTTTTGAGATCGTAAAAAAATCAAGTGCAGTTGACACATAGAAAGCTGACACCAAGCTAATTAATAACAGCATACTTTATTGCATTAACAGTATTTCACTAAACTCATTTAAACATTTTCATATTTAGAATTCTGTCGTATCACAGCTATTCTTAGCTATGATGCAATAGAATCCTAAACAAAATCCACAAGAAAAGACGAATGATAATGAAGCCATTCCGTCTGGTCCATTCTCTTGAATAAAATGTGAACTTATTCCGAACTCCTTGTGTAAATATTCACATCTATTTATTACTTCATGATTTTGTCACAAACTAAGTTATTTACTCACATTTTCGGTACTATCTTTCAGCGGTATTTCCACTGATGTTTTTGGCTGCGTAAAGGCCATAATTCTCTTCACCAAATATACTCCTTATCCTGAAAATAACCTGAAATTATGCTCAATCTCATCATTATTATCAAATCATGTGATACCGACCTAAACTAACAGCAAGAGATAAAAATCTGTTATTTAATAAGTTTTATCAGCACAAAAAGCTCACTCCATCATTTTTTCCTCTCTCGGTCTTACCAGACTGTCACATTCCGCATTCCAGTCGGGATTCATGACCCCAACATTGTCATGACCAGAAAAAAACAAAGAAATAGGTGGAATTGATTTTCTTCTTTATCGACTACAGAATGTTATACACGCGTTTGAAAGACTAATAAAGTTCGAGGTAGCAGTTGTTAAAGTTAGAAAGAGAAAAGAAGGATTAATGGAAGAAAATAGGGATTGTAAGGAACGACGAAACGACATTATTTTAGTAAGGAATTGCGAAACTCCATAATATTCTAAAGTTGTGAGAGTAATTGGGAATGGCAAAGAATTGAAGGAGGCTTAGAGATCCTCTCAGGCTGGAAAAAACAATGGGAGGGGCAGCAAAAAGATTAAAAATAACAACAGGAACCGTTTATCTCAGAGATTGCAACGAACATACATACAGACACACCAAATAACTTTTCAACAACTGAGATCTTTCGTTACTCGTTGGTGTGTCGTTACATTGTCACAACGAAAGAGAGTGGAGGGATGAGGTGCTGTTTCAATTTGACATTAATTTGGAGAAACTTTAGATTTGTTCTTTTAAATTTTGTGTCATTTTAATAATTAAAATTGCCTGAAGTCTTACATGAGCTCATATACATTCATTTGACGGGAACTGTTTAGCAATCATTAGTGCGAATTTCACATTGAATCTTCCGAAGTTCGTGTATTTTATATTAAAATTTGATAAATATGCATATGATTATTTAAAAGTTAGGTTAGCGCACTTTACAGATAGTACAAATATTGCGTATAACTCTTTGATTCAACAGAAATTATGGAATCGGCAAAATCACCTCCAGAACAGAATCTTCAAGAATTCACTTTGAAAGAGGATAACGAGCTGCGTTTTGAGGTTTAAAATTTTTAATTCAACTTAGTTTATTTTCTGCTGTTTCAAGCTCCTTTTAGCTTCATGTATAGATTTGTGGAAAGTGGCAGGAGAATATTTCGAAAATGCAGAAGAAAAGTGAGAGGATTAGGATGGCTCAAGTCGCAATGTATTTGATATCGTCATATTTCAGGTCGCAAATGGTGATGTAATGTTGGAGCTAGTGGATGGGCGAGCTGAGGTTTTTGGAACCGAGCTTATTCAGCATAAGAAATATGTCTTCCCAGCTGGTATCGAAATATTTATCTGAAATTATTCTTATTTCTGTATGAAAAATGTATTGCTCAAATTCACTTAAACCTGTGTGTGCGCATATTAAAGTCGAAATTCTTTTGGTTTCATCAAGTTAACTGTAAACTTCTGGTGATCTTCCAGTTGCCGTAGAGAATTATATACTTTTCAGGATCGAGAGTAGCTGTATTCACATGGAAGAAAGCTGTCGTGGAACTTGTTGGAAAAACAGAAAGTGCTTATGTTGCCGAACAAACTCCAATGGTATGCGTTATTATTTCATTCACAAGTATATAAAATGAGACACATTTCAATAATTGTCATTAAGAGTTTTAATTTGAAATTTTGGTGCTGAAATAATTAAACTTTGTAACCATAGGTTAAAGTTGTTATGCACATCGCTTTTATTCCTTTCTACCGCCCTATGATCATTAAAGTCAAATAAGAAAATCACTCCTAATTTTTTTGTCTAATGTTACTTCGTCTAAAAAAATATAAAATAAGCAGCAAATAATAAATCATTATCATGAAAAAGCATGGAGAAATGGATATTAAATGAGATTTAATATATCCAATTTTTTTAAAATGACTCCGGTATAATTTAGCAAGTTGCAACAGTGCGAAAGGTGCAGTTAACTTAATAATCAAAATTTAAGGTTTTCTCGAATTTACGATTTTAGTAACTATCACACTGCAGTTATGTGTTGGTTTAGATTTTTCTTTACTGCAAGGATGTGAAAGGGGTATATTTCAGATCATTTATTTGAATACGCATGCAGCTTTAGAGCAGTTACGTGAGCATGCTGAATCAGTTGTTATGCAACAAGAACAAGCTCGTGGACCCTCATTAATGATAGTGGGTCCAACAGATGTGGGTAAAACAACAGTGTGTCGTATTCTGTGTAATTATGCAGTCCGTGTGGGCAGAACACCAATATTTGTTGATCTGGATGTTGGACAGGTAGTTTTTTTCAATTTTCATAATAGCTTCAACGAGAATAAAACATGAAGCTTTAAGTTTGGACCATATTCACATTCTTTGAGAATGGAGGTGATATTAATTTCAAACTGGTTGTCGAGACGTTTGCAATCTTTGTTGGTAATGTTTAATGGTTTAGGGTTTGCGTTTTATTATTCCAACAAAATGAATTTTGGGTTTCAGGGAAGTATTTCTGTACCTGGAACTGTTGGAGCACTTTATATCGAGAAAACAGCTGATGTTGTTGAAGGTTTTGATAAAAAGGCACCCTTAGTATATCATGTATGTTTAAATTTTTAGATGTCAAGCATGAGTGTTGAATATGCATACATTTTTATATGTAAAGTATCATTGTATATACAGATGATTCTTTTTAAATCCAAAATGAAATTAAGTGTTGGTGGGTAGCACTCCACCTCCACTAATAAGTTTTGCAAAACTAATTTGATGCCTGTCGTTGAGAACGTCTAAACATTTGATGAATTGGCAGCTTACATGAAGCTCTTGTTCACAAGATTAAATTCATTTTCAATTTAAACCTAAAAATTTTTTCTACTTCCACTTTTTTTGCTGTTTTGGGAGCATCCATCTACTCATAGATAATTGAGAATACTTTAATTTTTGTCTTATATGAAAAGCTGAATTTGTATAGTTTCTAGTTTGGAAATCTTTCGCCTGGTTCTAACATTCCACTATACGATTTACTAGTGAAGCAACTTGCGGAGGCAGTATCGAAAAGACGAAAGTCTAACCAAGATGCTACTTATGGGGGAGTGATAATCAATACATGCGGTTGGGTTAAAGGAGAAGGGTAACTAATTTACATAATTTTACTTATATTAATATTATTAAAAACATAGTATGGTGGATTTTTCTAATTGATGCTTTTTCTTTTTACAAAAATTCGTTCATAATTACTTTGCTGAGAACAACAAACATGAATGCTGAATGTGATAAGTGTTTGAGATAGTTTTTAAGGACTTTCTAAAACGAGAATGTTAAGCTTATACGACATGCACAGCAAAAATTAACTCAATTTCAGGTATGCGTGTTTAGTAAATGCAGCAGAAGAGTTTGAAGTTGACGTTGTAATTGTATTAGATCACGAGCGATTGTATAATGAGTTACAGCGAGATTTGCCATCTTTTGTTAAGGTTAAATTTTTGTTTCCATCTTTCATTAATATCTATCTGAACATCCTGAATAGATCTTAGACTAACTGAAACACAAAAAATATGTTATTCAAAAAGTTTAAATGAGTCAAAATAACATATCATAAGATCGTAAACATCGTCGACCTAATAATTCAAGACATAGATTAAAAAAGAAAGCACTTTGTTAAGAAGCAAAAATTTGTGATATTTAGTGAGAATGTGAATTTGTATTATTTACTTATCTAGAAGAATTGATTATTTAAATATTTAAATTGTAATATATTGTTGTAGATCTTGCATCAGCCGAAGTCTGGTGGTGTTGAGAATCGTTCGAAAGAAGTCAGAATATCGAGTCGCAATGCTGCTGTACATAAGGTTTCTGTATCATCAATCTATATACATATAAAATTGACTAGAAAAATGTTCAACTTTGAAGGTATTGAAAAAAGGATCTCATTTTCTGCTGAATAATCTAAATTTACTTTCGAAATTGTAAAAGATAAAATTACGTGTAAATGCATACTTCTGAAATATGGAATGTTTTTCAGATTAAATTGATTGTTTTATCAATGAAATTCAATAATTTCAGTATTTCTATGGCACACGCTCAATGCCACTTTATCCACATACATTCGAATTATCATTTAATGAAGTTCAGTTTTGCAAAGTTGGCTGTGAACGATTACCTATCGAATGTTTACCATTTGGGATGAAAGTTGAGGACCATAGAACAAAAGTATTTGTTTTTTGATTTTATGACAAATTTTGATAATACTGGAGATTACGGAAGATAGTCGATAAGACTAATAGCTTAAAAAAAGCGAAATTATTACATATAAGTAAATATTGCTGCAGAAATTATTCAGAACTTAGTATAACGAATATTGAATATTATTCATTTAAAAGTTTTATAATCTCTCCTAAAGAGATACGATCTCAAGTTTTAATGTATTCAAATCTTGAAATAGATTTTTATAGGTAGTAACAGTTGAACCATCAGGAGATTTGGTGCATCATCTTGTATCGCTTTCTTTGTGTACAACTGTCGATCAGTCAATACTTACAACAAACGTGATGGGTTTTGTTGTAATTACGGCTGTGGATATGGAACGAGAAAAGCTAACAGTCCTAAGTCCACAACCATATCCGCTGCCGTCTAAGGTGCTAATTGTTAGCGAAGTTACATTTATTGATGATAAGGAGCGGACTTGATGCTTCGAAAGTAGCTTGTTTGAAATATATTGCTCTTGTTGATTATTTCTGTTTGTGTTGTAATAATGGAGTTGACTTATGTTTTCATGCTAATTTCATTTTTTTGAGGTTGATATTTGTGGAAAATTCAAGGCTTGTTTTGTTCTCGTTTCACACGTTGTATATATTGTTGTATATACTTATCAATTCACAATGAATAAATACCTTCAAAATATGAAATTTCAAAATCTTTGTAATCTTGTGCCAAAATGTCAAAATGGCAGAAGCTGAAGATTGAGAAAATATTTCCGAGGATTATAATCAAAAAAATCACATGGAAGGAATCCTTTTTGCTTAAGTAAGTCAACCAATGAGGATATATGGACTCGCCGTATGATTATATTTTGAAGAAACAGAAATCAATTTAAAGTTAATAGGACAATGCGATGCTAAGCAACAGTTTTGAACATTTTATCGGTTCATGACTTCTCGTATTTATTTACATTTGGTTTTTCCTTATTCCTTAATTTCGTTTAATCTATTTGATTTTTTTCATTTCCATTAATTTTAATGAAATTCGAAATACTAAATGGATTTTTGTAAAGATTCATTTTATAACTAAAGATAAGATAACGGAAGTAAAGCAAATTGGTTGACGGGAAGAAACCGGAGGAAGGTGATTTTAAAGTGGCAGATCGTCATGACTGTTCCAGTATGGTGCATCGAGAATGTTAATTTGAGTAGTTTTATCTGGTTCATGGGCAAGATGATCGGACAGGTAAAAGATGGGAAATTAGAATGAGAAAGATTGGGAACTTTTGATATTAAAGATAAACAATGTCAGGGATTGACAGATTGATAATGATAATTTAGGTGTTCATTTAGTTCTATGGTCAGAATAGAACAAGTTCTATAGAAAATGTTAACAAAGTGAGAGCAGTCAGCTATAATTGGTGGATCCATTCTTTTCTCCCCATCTCTTTCATTTATTTTTCCCGGTACCCGAATATATTCTCTCTCTCTCTCTCTCGATAAGGAGAGAGAATTCATCAATGTACACTTTTACTCCTATACTTTATCTAATCATTATTTTTTTGATGATGAATTTTTTGCTGATTGTTTCATCTCCTCTTTTTTTCTCCTTTTAACCTAATTTGAACACTTTATTTATTTGACTTCGTTCAGTTTTTTTATCCTTACTATGATTTTCTTCTTTTGCTAAATTTGCAACTTCTGGAAGGAAAAAAACTGCAATAAATTGAAGGACATTTCTCGTAAAATTCATTTGCACAAAATAGATGAGTATTCATTTTTTAATTAATTGTTTAAAATCATTCCAATTTTTGGCATTGTGTATTATGTTTTTCAAAGAATATTCTTATTGATTTTTCCAGTATCAGTAAGTGTTTCCGAGTGTTTGCGTATGTCAAATATGAAAAAGTGTAACTTTATTCTTGTCCTTTTTTATAATACATTAAAAATTATCAAATAAATTTCTAAGAAATATTAAATTTTCGAATACAAAAATTTCTTGCGATTTTTTTGCGAAACTGAATTTTGTAACTGCATAAAATATTTAGTTAATGGCAGCTAACTTACCCAAAGCAATTTCTCGACTGTCACAACACTCCATCTATGGACCGCGACATCTGCAATTTCGACAATTACTCGGGAAAGTATGTGAACTCTTTTCCCTTCTCTCTCTTTTTAATATGGATGGAAAATTTTCTTTTTTTTGAAAGCAAAATTTGAAACTGTGTTTGATTCTTCCTATTTGCTGCACAGAACCGTTCAAAACATGACAAAAAGACAGCACTACTTGGGCGATTAAATGTTTTAAAGTAGTTAACAGTTCATTCGATGAGAGAAATAAATGATATTTTATAGAAGTTAATTTCGGTTATTTTCTGCGTGTAATTTAGTTAGTTGTTATCATTTCCAAAAAAAGAATCACTTTTCAGTTCATCGATAAAAGCATCAATCCATATGTCGATGAATGGGAAGCACAGAAACATTTCCCAGCACATATTTTGTTCAAAAAATTAGGATCACTTGGGATCTTTGGTGTTAATAAGCCAGTTGGTAAGATTTCTTTTTCCTTCCGGCATATACCGGAACTGGAATATTGGAAATAACTGTTAGCAGTACAGATGTATGTCTGACTTAGTTAACTTTTTGTTGATAAAGAAAAAGACGCAATATCAAACGCAAGAAAGAAGGGAAATTGCTTATCAGAAGATTTTATTATTGATAGAAATCTGTCTGATAAACATTCAATTGTTTACTTCCTCGTAAGAAGGCATCGATGATAAGCTCCTTGCACAAGGCCAAAGTTCAACATCTTAAGCTATATTTGAATCACTTATACTAGTAACACTAAACCTTGAGAAAATTGCACTGAATATCAAAAAATGCTTAAAATAAGCATAAAGAATACTAAAAAACATTCGAGCGAATGCAAGTATCTTTATTTTCAGATTACAGCGGTCTTGGCCTGGATTTTAGTTATTCGATAGCTATAGCCGAGGAATTAGGCCGGATTAATTGTGCGGCTATTCCGATGGCTATAGCTGTTCAGGTTTCAATTTTTTCTGGTTTTTTCAACAATTGAGAATTAAAAGAATTATTACAGATAGAGATCTTATCAGTCTTTCTCATCTTTTTTTCTCTGAACATTAAAATCAAACAATTGTTAACCGGAGAATTTATGAGGCTTTCATATGAAATCTTTAAATAATAATGAGTAAGTAAATTAAATAGGAAATGAAATATCTTTTCGGCTTGAACAAACATGTAGTCAGATATGGCTACACCAGCGCTCTCTACACATGGAAGTGATTATTTGAAGCGTGAATTTCTCGATGCTACTTTGAAAGGTGATCTTGTGGCATGTTTGGGTGTATCGGAAGCTTGTGCTGGTAGTGATGTTGCTGGTAAATTTCATTTTAAATTGTTTTATTAATTCTTGAAAAATAAAATTCATTTGTCTGTTTCCCGATGGTACAACACACCAAAAAATCTACACACAACAACAAAACTTGAAACTTTGTTTGATTTGAGAGGTAAGAATTAAATAAGAAGTAAAAAATTAACTTTAAATATGTTAACAATTTTCTTTCTTTGAAAATAATTTCAGCAATTCGAACAACAGCTCGTTGGAATGGAAGTGATTTGATCATTGATGGTAGTAAGCAATGGATAACAAATGGTACACAAGCAGATTGGATTTGCTTGCTAGCAAATACAAATGATAATCCATCACCACATCAAAATAAGAGTCTTATATGTGTGCCATTAAATGAGCCAGGTTATTTTACCTGAACTTTATTCATCAACTTTTTTCCTAAAACTAAGAGATATTTCATAAACTCTTTAAAATTTCGTACCCCTATGCGGAAATTGTTTATTTTGTAACAATTTGAAATGAAAAGATAATAAAATGAGCTTTTTTTTAAATTGAAATATCTTAGAAGACGAAAATTGCTTTGAGTGTTAGAAAGTAAAAAAGTTTACTTAAATTTTCAGGTGTACATCGATCGAATCGTATTGAAAAGCTTGGCATGCATAGTTCCGATACTGCTGAAATTTACTTTGATAGTGTTCGGATACCAAGCAGAAATATAATTGGGGAAGAAGGACATGGTTTTGTCTATCAGATGTTGCAATTTCAGGATGAACGACTTGTCGCTATTGCTGTGCGTAAGTTTCTCGATCATCATTTATAGCTAACAAAATGCACCCTCATTTGCTACATTGTCGCATCATCACATCTGTCATTTGCGCTTCCATATAGATTTGTGGGTAATATTTAAATTTTTTGATCTCTTTAAATTTCTACTAAATATCTTCATTACTACATTTAATTGCCATTTTTTTCGTCATATTTTCTTAATACTATTTTATGGAGGATAAATTCTCACTTGAAAATTTTTCACATTTTAACTTTAACTTTTCATTACATTCAGTACTTGAACCAATGCAAAAAATTATTGACATGACAATTGCATATACGAGACAGAGACGTGTTTTTAACAAAAGCGTATTGGATAATCAGGTAAAACATTTTACCTTCTCTTATCTTTCGAACATTTTACTATTTCTTTCCGAATAAATTAAAACTGGAAATAACAATTGTTGCATATCGCACATTCTATTTTCTACTAATTTTAATCATAAATAACTTACTAATCTCTTAATGCAACTTTTACTATTGTTTCATTTATTCCTTTTTCTCAATTTTAATATATTTAATTACCGGAAAAAAGAATTCATATATTTATCGATTAATTTTTTTATGCGTTGAAATTTTATGCATTTTTCTGAGACAAAAATTCAGCATTCATTTTTTTTAAAATTAAAATTTTATAAAATTTTAAGACTGTGCATTATCGATTAGCTGAATTACAAACAGACATTGAAGCAGTTCGATCACTATTATATCGAGCTGTTATGGAACGGCTACTTGGGAAAGATGTTACAATGCTGGCCAGTATGGGAAAACTGAAAGCTTCACGTCTGGCCAGAGCAGTGACCGATTCTTGCATACAAGTATAAATTTTTATGATTTTCTGCATAAGAATTTGGCTAGATTTGTATCATTTCTATTTTATCAGTGAAGTGATATTGACCTTTGCTTAGACCGTTGTTAAATCTACCTTTTAGTTGAAGTTCTTATTGGATTAAAATATTTGCAGTTAACAATGAACAACATTCAGAGAAAACAGAAATAAAACTTTTATAAGGAACTAAAATTATTTCTTTAGTGAAATTTGTAATGAAATAAATTCTTTTGTTCCTTTTTATAATTTCATTGTTTTAAATTCAAAAAATGCTGATTTTTTAATTTTCAAATTATTTAAGATATTTCCAAACAGAAATCATTTACAGTTTTGGGGTGGTAATGGCTATGAATGGAACAATTTGATTAGCCGTTATCATCGAGATTTTCGATTATTCTCAATTGCTGGTGGCTGTGATGAAGTGATGCTCAGAATTATTTCAAAACGGATGAATATGATAAAATAAATAAAGAATTTTTGATAATTACTTCTGCTTACTATAAATTTTTTTCGAACACTGGCTGTAATAAAATTCCAAGTAATGTTGTAACAAAATTCTAATTTTAATTTCGGTCATTCTTTTTAGCTATCAAAATTGGAATTTTGATAGTTGAAAAGAATGACCGAAATTAAATCATTAGGAATTTACTTAACACTTAAGATATCTTTATTTAATCTTTTTTTAAAGCATTTTGTAGGATAGTTGAATTTCGAAAGTAATAGCAGTTTCTCATTTGTTTTATTTTTAGGAATATAAATTAGATTTTAAATTGTTAGCGAAATTTGAAATTAATTCTTGTCAAAGAATTGGATTTTATTTTTTATAAGCTTTACAACCTTTGATTTTCCAAAGTTACTTTATAATTTCTTGTTTTGTGTATTGCAGAAGATTCCAAAAATTAGGATTGAAAATTAATCAAAAAATTTCGGTGATTCGGACTTTTAATTTCCTCCAGTTTTTTTTCTGTTTTTGTTTTTGTTTTTGCTTTACTTTACCAACTAATAATGAATGATTATTCGCTAATCTAAATATGTCTCTTTCTCTTTTCTCCATGTAAGCATTGACCCTTCGCCTTCTATATTTCCCCATTGTTTTATCAAAACAATTCAGTGAGATCAAAATTATCAAAACTTTAGTGAAAGATGGCATCAGGTTTAAAATCACGTAAAAACTAATTGTGAATAGAATTTCTAGAAATATATATTCAAATTTCTGTTTATTAGGGATTTGTCATAAATCAAAATTTTCAAAATAGTACTAAACTGTAGAATTTGTGTAAATCCAGATGTTATTCAAAAAAAGAAATATTTATGTGTATTTCAAAAATAAAAACATGTATATCACAAAAAGATGTATAAAAAATACATATTAAGAGAAATATTTATTTCATTTATTAACATTTTCTATTCTTTTTCTCTTCCTATAACGTAAATTCTAACATTTGAATATTGTTTTCTTGCTTTAAAAGTTTCGGATATTAAAGATTCTACAAATTGATCTACTCCTTAATATATCTCATATTATTATAGAAGATTATAAAAAACCTGAATGCTGTTAGAAATTTGATAGAGTATATATATGGAAATTTGGAAAAATTTTTCTTTTTGTTTCTTACACCTAGCCTAGTAAATAGATAAAATTTTGTAAAAGAGCTTTTCAATGCAAATGAAATGAAAATTAGTTCAATAAAAATAAAATTTTAAAAGCATAATGGTTATGTTCAGATTTATCTTTTAAGAAAAAATTTCACCATATGTGAACCAATAAAAAAAGATAATGTGAATGCCACAAATTAATCAGAATTTAATTTTAATTATAAGTTGGGATATTTTTATTTGAAATATATTATGAGATTGCAATTTTATTTTTATTAAATCTAACAAACATTTACTGAAATTATAGTAAGGTTTGGATTCATTATATTCAGATTTTTTTTTTCGTTTTGTCATTGTGATATTTGAATATTATAATTTCCAAATATAATACCTGAATGAATCACTTTGACTTTCGAATATTTCGTTTTTTTTTTTACTTTAAAGAAAAACTGTTTCAAAAGTTATTGCAAGGAAGTTTTTTTTTGTAGAGGGAAATTTAACCTTTATCTCAAATATTATGGTGATATAAACTTATTAATATTGCTAATTCAACTGAAATCCTTCAAGACTGAGAAATCGAAAATCCCAATTAAAAAATTCTAAACCTTTATCTTACAGAATTCAGCTTTAATTTTCTGATCAAAATTTCGAACTTTCAAAATAAAATTCTTTAAAATTCAAAGATTTCTGGTGATTTGAAGTGTTTGCAAAAAGTTTGTTTTAAACAAAAATACTTTGCATATAGTTTTCTCTTTTTTTTTTGAACAAAAGCTTTAATTTGCGTTGGCTTTTTTATGCTTTATTAGAAATAGAATCAAACTTTTGTTCAATGAGAGTTATCAAAAATTTCTGGAAATTTTGTTGCTTTAGACTGCGACTTTTTGAGATGAGCATTATTAAAATGATCTGAAAATAGCAAATTATTTAATCAGAAATTTTACAGAAATCTTAAAAATGATATAGTTGAAGAAGGTTGGTTAGAGAAGAGAAAAAATAGGAACAGTGAATGGAATATATTCCAGTTATTGAACGGTTATTAGCGCAGTCGCAGATATTAGCTATCTCTTGCCTGACAGAAAAAATTATAATCCTTTTGAAAAATATCGGCATATGATTGACAGATTCAATGGAATTAAATTCCCTCAATCACACATCGATATCTTTTGCAGCATCTTTTTTTTTGCTAATTGATTTCAATTTCATTTAATAACTGTGTATTTCATACATTTCGCTTCATTTATATTCGATATTTCAGTCTCCTAAAATTTATATGTCTTTATTTGCGTTATTTACTGAGATATTGAAGTAACATTTACTCATTCACATAAGACGGAAGTATTGAGCCATTAGGTAAGACTGTGAGATATTTAGATAAGTTTGCCATGTTTATATTTGTGCTATTTAACAATCGGGTGTCGAAATATTTTTACATATGAAATAAATCAGTGGCATTTGTGCTAATTAAAAAAAATTCGTTAGCCAATGTTGGAGTATTTTTCGAATGTAATGAGAAATGAATAGATACAGAGTTTGACATATTTTAAATTTAACAAGTATATTGTTCGGTTTTTATGTTCTTTGGCTCAATCCTAAAACCTAAAGCCTAGTCTTCTGCACCACCGAACATTTTCATTTGTAAGAGAGAAAAAAATGTTCAATTCAGTTTTTGTTTTATAGCAGTCTTTTCCATTTCCAATCCCAAATAATGGACTTCTAATTCTTTGGCTTTGCATGAAGTAAAGTAAATATTTTCAGTTATTTATCGCAATGTGAAAAAATGTGCCCAAAATAGGAAAAATAAATTTGAATGGATAATGATTAATGGAATTTTATGAATGTAACTCTTTAACTTTTTTGTTTTCATTAAGATTAAAATAGAGCCAAATGATTCATTTCCCTTTAAGTTATCAGTGGATAAGGTGTTATGAGCGAGAGGAACAAGATATGATAGCTATCAAAATATTTCATTTTTTTTACTTTCACAATCATAAACAATTATCATTTACCAACCGAAGGTTTAACCTTTCGTGTTCGCTTACGTGTGTCACAAAAACGTGAAACTTATACATACATTCATATATTAAAGTATCTTTTACATTTAACTTACTAAAGCATATTTTTTACTTTTGCAAAAATTTTCGCATTCTTCAAATTGATTTGGTCTTTTATTAGATTAGTTTTATAATCGAATTAATTTAGTGAAAAAAGCAAAAAAAAAGTTTGTGTAACTTTACTTTTAATCAATGGCTTGATTCCATGCATCTGTTCACGACTCTGATATTGAACAAAACATAATTTGCATATTTCCTTTTTTTGATAGAGAAAATAGATGGGGAAAAGAAAAGGTCCATAAATTACTAACTCTAAAATATTTCATTCCATTTTAGAGAGTATTACTGACGCGGACTGTATTTTCTCAATAGATCTGATTGCATTTTCTCGAAATTTCACAAAAACAACCAATTCAATCTTTTTTCAATTACGAATTCCAGCACAAAATTATCGAAAACATTTTTTTTCTTTCCGACAAACAATGTATTATTTCAATTTTTTTTCCTCTGAAAGGAAAATGGGAATTATGTTCATGGAAGAATTCCAATAATTCAAAGTTGAAAAGCAAGAAAAGCACTTTGTCGGCTAAAACTGCGGTTTTTCATCCAGATGAATGCGAGACAAGAATTGCTTTATGTTTTTCTATCCGAAATCTCAGGATCCTCTCTCATCGCTCGATTTTCCCTGCTTATATTTCATATCGCTTAACACTTTTACTCCCTTTCTCGAGGTCGATCGGATATTTGGCGCTGATTTACAACGCTAATAAACAATTCATTTTCACATGTCAAAGCAAACCATTTCAATCAATTCAAAAAATATCTTAATTGATTTTTAAAAATTATCACTGTTAATTTGATTTAATTTATCCGAATTTTATGGTCTAAATAAGTGCAAATTATCAAAAAACATGCAAAAATAAATTTTCAACGTTTTTGAACTAAAATATACGTTTTAATGAACTTCGTTTTATGAAGTGTGTGCATAAAGAAATCTCTGAGGAATTTCAGCTAGAAAAATATTTGAAAAAATGATGAAGGACTAAACCAAAATGACAATACTGCTTCTCAATGGGCCATAAATGCTTACATTAGTTAACTTACTAATAAGCATCAATGAAGCTCAGAAACTTATTCAGCCTTTCACAAAAATTTTTCCTTCTCCTAACTTTTTTTTTCCAAGTGGCTTTCCATGAATTGAAGTTTATTTATTTTTTCATCGAGTTTTTTCGAAAATCTCTCTTATTCTTTTCTTTTCCTTTTTTTATTTCTCAATTTGACTATTAATTTTGTTTTGAGTTAATTAAAACGAACTGATTAGAATTATCAAATACTTGACCGGTTCGAAGCGCTGATAACTATTTATGAAGCTTACGTATATTACGTATAATTTCACTGTTGCTGAAAAATGGTTTTATTGCTAATCGATGCTCTTATCTATATCGACTTATTGATCACAAGGTAAATATTATTAATAATTGAATTTCTTACTCTGAAATTCTCTTTTGTAGTGTTTCCTTTGAAGTAAATTTGTTTGACAAATTGAATGATAGAGTTTATCTTAGGTAAACATCTCAAAGTATTCGTACCTGAAAAATTGGATTTTTTTTTGCTTGTCGATTTTTTCACTTGTTAAATATATCAATGGTTAATTTAATATAAGAATATAAAAACGATTAATTCAATTCCCATTTTATCAATTTAAAATAATTAATTACAGATTCTGTTAGCATTCATGAGCACGCAAATCAGAAGTTAATAGTTTGGTATATCAATCCTTTTTTTAATGTTAATAATTATATTCCATAAGCTTCTGAGAAAAAAATAAATTTCAGATAAGTTTTAAATTTTTATAATTTTGATATTAATTAATGGATTTATAATGCTGTCGTTTTAGTGATATGTTCCTGACGAATAAACTAAAATTGATATGAATATTTTAAGTTATCTGCGAGTTGCTCACAAATCACTAATAATTGTTGTATTGTTTCCACATATCATCACGACATTTAACAAATCGTATACTGTAAGTCCTCATCATGACATTTTGATAATTTCATTGATTAATTTGACAATGCCATCTAGGGAGGACTATAAAGAAAATTTCTCAAATATATTTATTAGACGACATTTGTGCATTTAATCTTAGCCAATTAATCTTTTGTAGGAAATCATATTTCTGCATGAGTGCTTAAAAATTTCTAATATCAATTTCTGTGATATTTTAATTTTGTATAATAACCCATAAAGATTCTTTTCAAATAGTGACTTAATAATTAAATTAACTAAAATTTGATTTGTTATAAGCAGCATGATGCATGATAAAATTTGGGCAATAATAATGATAATGCATACGTCACAACCACTAAAGCTACTTATGAAATTTTAGAAATTGATACCGAAATTGGTGACAAAAATTGAATATGATAGAACACACCATCGGTTAGTTTGATTTATATATTTTGGAAATATAAATTTATAGCTTTCAAAAATTTACGTATATTTTCTATTAGCTCATCTTATCATCATAAACTCTTCGCCATACATTCCAAATTATATTATTTCCATTTCCTCTCTTAAAATCTCGTAAATTTAATCCCCGCTGCATTGCAGTATCGCTAGCAAACTATTTTACATGCTTTTTAGTGCTTTAAAATTGAAAAAATTTCTTTAAATACTAATTCTCAAAAAGTCTAATTTTTGAACTTTTGCTAGAAGATGTAAAAAAATTTTGTTTTTTCAAGAAATTCAGCTGTTTCAAATAAACAAAATCAACAGCTAGAACGCTACTTGGAAATGAATGTTAGCCATTTGCTCGATCAGGTGATTGCAAGTCACGATCGCAGAATTAGACCAAACTACGGTCGTTAGTTTTACTATTTCTATATCATAAATAAAAAAATGTATAAATAAAAAAATTCATTAAATACTCACCTTTTTATTAATGTATATTTTGAATAAAGACGATTTTAATTTGTGAAAACTGATATTTTACGGCACATATTTAACCTGTACAATTACATTTTCAATATCAATAAATATCGGGGAAGAATTGAATTTCTCTGATAGAATCAATCTTCCGATCGATATATTAAAATATGGAAAAACTCACTGATTTTTACAAATCTCATTGACTGAAATGTTCGCATCAATTAACGTGTCGCACATTAAAAGAAAGTTGAAATTCTAATGAATCAGTTCACGGATACATTTTACCGCATTGTATACTTCAAAAACATTTGACGAATTTTTTAATAAATTTAACATTTTGAAAAGTAATCAACCTATTTTTTTTCTTTTGCATTATATTCTCTTAAATGATCAGTTCATATTCAGAGCAAATCAAATTAATTTTGAGGGGCACCAATTGAAGTGAACGTTACCATTCATGTCACTACAATAACTGCTATCTCAGAAGTTTCCATGGTACCATTATTTGAGTTTATTAAATTCATTATAAATATTTCATAATTATCCTAACATTTTTTTATTGCCTCATTAAATTTCTCTTCTTTTTAACAATTTATATTTTTGAAAAAAAAATATTATTTATAGTGTTATTCTTATTGTGAAATAATGAATTCAAATCATAAATGAAGAGCAAATTCTAATTGATTAATTACATTTACAACAATGATTAAGAAAATTAAAAAATTTTTTACGGATTTTTTTTGGTTCTTTCTATTTTTTTGGTGTTTTCCTGACTTTTCTTGATTTGTATTTATTTCGGGTGGGGTCTTTTGACCCTGATTATGCTAACCCTTCTAGCAAGTTTTTGTTTTTCTTTCCTGTTGTTTTTGCTTTTCGATGATTTGTTAATTTTTTTCTTTTTTCATGATTTTTAATTGGATTGAGTTCTTGGCTGTTTATTCTTATTTTTCGCTTTTTTTAAAATTTTTCTCTTTTTATTTTTGATTATATTTTAAATCCTTACGAAATGTTAACGCTATTGTATACTTGAAAAGTTGATATTATCACTGATAACTGCCGGAAAAAATTTCATTTCCAATGATTAGGTTAATTTACAGGATTACACTGTTGCATTGTACTTACGTCAGTTCTGGCATGATAATCGCTTGGCATTTGAAAGTGCTGATGAGAGAGAATTAACAATCGGAATTGATTTAATAAAGAGTATTTGGGTTCCGGATACATTTTTCCCTAATGAAAAGAAATCATTCTTTCATGAAGCGACAACGCATAACTCTTTCCTGCGTATCGATAATCGCGGAAATGTATTTCTTAGCATCAGGTAGGAAAAATTTTTGTCTTTTTTTTAAAGGTGTCTTTTCAATCATTGTACTAATAACCATCAGAAATTTTGACATTGAATTTGCGATAGAATCGAAGGAGAAACAAAGTGAAAATATCGAAATAATTGTCTAAAAAATAAAGACATTTCATATCAAGCAAAATGACAAAATCATTTCATATCAAGCAAAATGACAAAATGATTGCTAAAAATTTAACAAGTTAAAATAATTATTTATTGAAATGTAATATTTTCCAATTGCAGGCTTACAATAACAGCTAATTGTCCAATGAATTTGCACAGTGTATGTTTAAATTTCATTTAAATATAAATGAAATGAAAAATGATAAGTGATAGAAAAGTAGAAGAAATGTTTAAAAATTTTAATTCTCTGGTATGTATTGTAATCAAATAAAACTTTCAAATTTTTATAATTTCACTTTTTTTTTTTGCTTCAGTGCTTCTAAAAATTAAAAAAATAGTGGCTTTTTGTTTTTAGTTTCCATTGGATGTTCAAGTTTGTTCTCTCGAACTTGAGGTACATTCCTAATTATCAACCTTTCTCAAATCATTTATCAGCAGTTTCGACAAATGAAAAATGATATGCATTTCATATCTTTCTGCGTGTAACATTTCATAATTCAAAAGTTCTATCTGTCACCTTTTTTTGATTAACAATGATAAGGAAGGACTCTATATAAATTTCATACTCTAAAATGAGTTCTAATCTTATGTTTTTTTAAATTAAAATACAATTTTTAATTAAAATATAATCTTCGTGTATAATTTGTTTGACTTTTCTTTTTTTTTATTTCAAATTAAAAAAAAAACGAAAGCGGCAAATTGGCTCAGATCTCGTTTTTCATAAAAATTTGAGGTGTACCATCTGTTTCCAATTTCTTTTAGACTTCGAAACTAATGGGCATAATTTCATTAATCGTTTTCTTTAAATCTTCACAAAATTTTCATGCTATTTGCTAAATTTCTTCAAAATTCAATTTTTCAAAAAAGTTTTTGATTCTAATTTCAAAGATTGGAAGCAATGAAATTCGTTTCCTAATTTTAAAAGATGGAAGCAACAAAATGAATAAACATTAACTTTAAGCAGGAAATTTGATTAAACAAATTTTTGAAATGATCTTTTACGAGAAACTGATACAAATAAGGCTTGAAGTGTCAAATATCCAATAAAGTTATTTTAATTTTGTCCTATGCCAATGCATAGGCCTTCCTAAACAATTCCTCATTTCTGGCAGATTTCGTTTACTCATTTTTTATCTTTGTTTACTTTTATACGTTTATCACTTGTAGAGTTATGCGTATAGCACTCGCGACATCATTTATCACTGGCATTTGGGTGAAAGTTCAGTTACAATCGATGAGAATGTTCATTTGACTCATTTTACGATTAGCAGTCATAGACATGTTGAACGGGTCATTTCCCTTAGTACCGGTTAGTTTGTTTCACTCTTTTAAGATTATACTTTCAATGGTTTTTACATAATTGATCATTCATTCATATTTGAACTGAGTTTTTCAAAAAAAACCATATTTGAACTGAAATTCGAGAATACTGTCCTTATTAACTAGTTTCGCTTGCAAAGAAAGGTATTTCGAAATAGTAAATAAATTTAGTTCAGTTAATTATTTGAAAAGTTTATCCGGTGTACATACTTTGGTGACAAAAAATATAATATAGCTTTTTCTTTTATTTTTCCAGTAAATAAATATTTTTATATTTTTAGGTAACTATTCACGGCTTTCTACCTATTTCACATTTAAACGGAATATTGGTTTCTATCTGATACAAATATATTTTCCCTCTTCTTTAATTGTCGTCATATCATGGATATCATTTTGGCTCAATCGTGATGCCACCCAAGCTCGAGTTGGGATAGGTAATCATTCCGTCATTTAATTTTAACATAGATGCTGTTCGTCTATGAGGAATTCATAAATGTGTGAAAACTGAAAGAAATTCTCCGCATTTCAAAAGTTCAGAATTAACGTTATTGATTTGTTTAATAAGTTTAATTGATTAGAAGTAAATCATCAGTCTACAATTTACATTTAACTGCTAAACATTAATCAATACTGCTAAATCAAAGCAATTTTCAAAACGTTTTAGTCTTATTCGAGAAATTTTGCAGGTGTTACAACGGTGTTAACAATGACGACACTGATGACCTCAACAAATGCCTCATTACCAAAAGTATCACATAATCATTAGAGAAATGTTTAAAACTACAGCTGTCATTCTCCTTTAAGCAATGCTTTTAATTTAAGATTAAACTTGTTCCCAGTATTAGAGAGATCTCGTGGGTTTTTTGGGTCATTCTTTCAAGAATTAAATAAACGAGTATATCATTTCAGGTATCGTACGTTAAAAGTCTTGATATTTTTCTTCAAACTTGTTATTTCATTGGTAAGTTTGCACAGTAATGTCACATTTCATGAATTTGAAGTTTTGAAACATTTCAATTTATTTATTTTTGACTTTTTTTCTTCGACTATTATTTATGTAATTTTTTCGCTTATTTTATATTTTCTTTAATTACTGAGATATCAGAACTCAATAAACAAATGAGTATTTATGTTCTTTTGAAAAATAGTAATAACATAACTTTTTGCAGTTTTTGCATCACTTCTCGAATATGCAACAATTGGTTACCTAATGAAACGATATCGAAACTCTTTGATGGATAATACAGCCACTGCAACAGCTTGTTTTTATAAATTAGCTAAAAATTCACCAATAATACAAAGGAATCGAATAGTGGGACGCAGAAGTTACACTTTCAGAACTGAGGTTGCTAATAGTTGACAGAGTAATTTTAAAAATGTAACTATTCAGCTTGCACCAAAGTTCAGGAAAAAGTGTTCTTTTTTTAGAATGAATTCATGAATATTTCAAAAGTTGTTCTACAAATCTGAATAATATTGGTAAACTTTATAGAAAAAATTTTTTTCTCTTTTTTATAGTCTGAAACTGATTTCGAGATACCGTTATTGGAACAGAGATCAGAAAATCGGTTCAGCTTAAGGCGAGCTACGATTAAAGCATTTGCCAGCGAATATTTAAACAGTTGTTTAAGGATACGACCATCACAGGTTTATAATTTGATGGAATAGTTCGAGACAAGAAATGCACATAAGCTCGATTATGGGAGAATAAACAGGGCAAGGTCGAATCAGGAATGTATTATGAATGATAATTTTATGTAGATGAATAGAATGAAAATTGTACAACAATTGCGCTCTGAAAATAATTCAGGAAATGACCATTTTTTAATCAGTTTCCATATCTGGAAAGAATTATGATTCAGATTTCAGATCGATCTTATATCGCGAATTCTATTTCCGACATTTTTCATTGCTTTCCATATTGTTTATTGGACCGTTTATTTGTATTTTTGATATTATATATTTCATAGAATGTGATTAATTCATCGAAATCGTTTGATAAAATGTTAGCAACCGATTTTTCATTACTTTGTCAATTGAATGACCAAATAATGTTAAGCAGAGGTCAGAGTACAAATAATACAACAATGACATGCTTAACATATATAAGCTTAACTCATCATCAACGACACCGACTTAAAAACTTTCTAATTTACACCGGTCATCTTTACCTATCTATGCATGTTATTTTGACATTATTAGCGTTACAACGGATTTCTTCCCGCCTATCTCTCCCCTCTCTCTTTTATTCTATCAACAAGGAAATGGACTATCGCCTACCGTTACCCATTTGGCATGACAAGTAAAAATTTTCAGATGTAAACATTTGTAAACAGATAAAAAATTAAATTTTAACTAAATTTCACTTTATCAATATACTTAAGTATTTCTTATTTTTTCTCATTGTAGTGTAAATTTTTACCATACCATATCAAAGATCGCTATCGTAATATAATTCATTTATTGAAAATGACCAAAGTGTTCCGATGATTATGAAGTTTTCGAATGTGGCTAGGAAGCATTTATAATAAAATTCAATTGCATTCCGATTTAAAATATTTCCCTACGAAAAATGTATGTACAGAAAATACGCTATCTTGAAAACAGCGAATCTTCACCATTCCTAAATAATTTAATGTAAATTGCACATGAACCAAAGTAGAAGAGAAGTAGAAATTGTCGCAAGGAAAAAAACCTGAAATTATCTTATAATACAAAAGTTAAATTTCCTATGAAAGTATTTATAGAAGTATGTATCCTAAGTATATAATAAAAAATTGTCAGTTAAAAGATTTGTGGCTATGTTTACGTAAAATCTTACTTATTTATTTGAGATTGTAACTTTTACAATTAGTTATATGATTATTACCACTTTTGTGACTTACTATTGCAACTTTATCAGTCATTACACGACTAATAATCATTTTTGTTATTATTGTTTCCTTTAATTTTTGAGTTTCCTCCCACAACTCCCCACTTCTCAATTCTCACTTTAATCTCATTTCAGTCTTACTTTATTCCGATCCTTTTCCAAACTTCAACTTCTAACTTTTCATTGTTCATCAATGAAAATATCTATAAGTGATTGACTCAACAAATGATATTTTCTGATAATTGTATTAAATCAAGAATAATTAAAATTTTCCATCAAGCAAAATAATCATTCACTGCTATTCGACTGTGTGTCCTAAAATAAAAATTCATAACAATAATTCTTTATACGATTTAAGTGAATTTTTCAAATAAATCGATGTTATAAGCTGTTCCAGTTATAAATTATCAAATTTTTCTGCATTCAATAATGCATAATTAAATTATCTGGATAATAAATTTATTGAAATTAAATATCAGTTTAAAATATTTTGAAATTCGTTACTTTATCGATTTATAGATTAATTTTGATTAACCCAATTTTCACATTTCTATAATAATAAGAAGGTTGGATAGGAAACTGAAATTAGCTTTATTAGTTCTTCTATGAAGTTTCATTATTTCTATAGATTCTGTGACAGATTTTCAACAAATTCCGATGTCCATCAAACTGGTGTAATACTACAATTATTGAAGAGAATCTGTTGAGGAAGTCGTTAGCATTTGAAAATTATTGCCATTCCTTGTTTGTTACTTTTTTTGAAGATATAATTTAATCTTGTAAATTCGCCGAAATGGATTCCCGAATTTCTACATCTCCGAGGAATTTATTTTTAAAAAGAAATTCGAATTTTTCTGAAAAAATACGTTCTCAAGTCCTTTTCTTGGATGATTTACTGTTTCATATAAATCTTTTTTCTAGAAGTTTATTTTTGTTCATAACTTTTGTCTAAAATTTAAAAACTAAATTTTGCAAAATAATGCGAAATTTAATTGAATAATGAAGCACACTTCAAGCATGGCCGATTATTTCTTATCAATATTACAGGTTAAATGCTTTAATTGAATTCTGTCTCCTCTTATCACTTATCAGTTGATAAGAGCATCATTAGCTTCAAACCTAAAGTCTCAACCCACATAGGCTGACCCTTTTATTGCAATGCAATTGGATGTACCGTTAAATCTCAACAGCCGTGTGGAAATGATTCCCTTCCCTTTTTCATTTCTCGGTGTTACTTTTTTGCGTTTTTTGTTTGTCTGTTTTGAACGACTCTTTAAATTTTTATTTGCAGACGTTGTTGTGTGTGTGTGTGTGATTTTATGCATGTTACAACACTTCATCTTCGGTTTAAATTTAAGTTTAAATTTAGATCGTTAAAAAATGTTACGGCAGCAACAGTGTCTCTCATCGCATCAACATCTTTACAAAACGAAAAGTGTAGATTGGAAGAGTGAATTACGAAAGGTTTGAAAGTAATATTTGTGTCTCAGTTAATAAATTACATGTGACAATTTCGTGCTGATTTAAAAGGCGACAGGAATTATCATCTTTAATCGTCCTGAGAAAGCTATCATTTTCGAATTTTTGATTGTGATAATACCATAATTACTATCATATTATTGCTATTATCACATACATTTGCACTTATTAACTGTTAGAATTGTTTTCACTTATAATTTCACGTGCTTATAGGTTTTTTAGGACTTTATTCGACGATTGCGAGATGAACGACAGAAAGTTTTTAACCGTACACGAAATGGATTTGAGCGCTGTGAGGATGATTTGCTCATTGAAAGCATAATACGGAATGAAATTGATGCTTTGAGGTTATCAGAGCACATCACAGATAATGAACTAAGTGAAGCTATTGAAGAATTCGAACGATTTCGAGATGAAATTAACCAGCAAGGTTTTTTCCGTATCTCATGATTCAGTCTTTTCAAAAGTCCATTTTCAAAAATTAATTTCATTATTGTCCCTTTTTAAAATATTGCTTTTATGAAGATACATTTATTATCGTACTAAAATTTCGAAATTTTATACATTTAAATAATAGTTTTCAGAAATAGAAAGCATGATTGCGTATGAACAAGAACGACTGGAAGATTTGGCAAGTGGATACAATTCGGTTTTATGTCCAAGATGCCAGGTATATTTGTTTTTTCTTATTTGTGAAATAGGCTATTGTTACTTATTCATGAGCTTTTCCAGAATTCCAAAGAACATTACGTCGTGTTATAATTGTGAAAGTAAATATTTTCTCAAAATAAATGTGTTTATAAAAATTCCTCCACTGCGCTGAGTTATCGTCTTCGATTTGATTTAAATTTGAGTGTAGCATTAAAATTCTTATATTTCAGTTTTCCAATTTGAATTTTCCTGACGAATATTCACTGAGATGTGAACATTGTGAACTACAGCTGCGCCTGGCGCAACCGTTACCATGTCCTCTCGAATTAACATCACATTTTACAAAGATTTTCACTTCTCATGCTGATCGGGAATGTTCGGAAAATCCTAGCTTAATACTGCAAGGTCCTAGCAAATTGTTTCTTCGTTGTAATCGATGTGCATTTAATTTTGAAGTATTTTAACTTCAGATATTTGCTCTCTTCAAAAATATTATATAGCTGTATAGTTTTTGTATTGAAAGATTTTTCAAGTAGGAAAACTCATGCAAATTTTTCAGTAATTTTCTTCCGGTTATTAAGTTTTCCTATCTCTCTGTTCTTATTTATCATCTCGTGCCTTTTGCCGTGATTATTGGCACTGTTGTTGCTGCTTTTGTTGTTAATATTTTGTATTTATATTGTGATTTAATTAATTTTGTTAGAGAATATGTCAGTAAATATCAAATTTCTTTTTTCTTTGCTAAGCAAAATCAGTTTTCTTTCTTCAATCGATTGCTAAAAATAAAATATCAAAATGCAATAATAAAATTTTATTTTATTCAGATTTACAACATTTTGTTGAATAGTAATTCGTAACCGTATGGTTTTTAGATAATATTCAAAATAACGGGGTTTCGAATTTGTTATTTTCAAATATGAGTTCAGTGATGAATGCAGTGGGAAAACAGATGCGTGGAAAGATTCAAAGTGTATTGTCTTGCAACTGATTCTTAGCATCGGCGTCTGTAGACATATTCTCTAACACAAATAAATGAAATTATAAACATAAATACAAAGCATTAACAACCAAAGCAGCAACAATAGTGCCAATGATCACAGCAATAACAAAAGACACGAGTTGATAGTGAGAATGAGTAGAGAGGAAAACTTGATAACCAGAAGAAAATTACTGAAAATTTTGCATGGGTTTTGCTACTTGAAAAATCTTTGAATACAAAAATTATACAGTTGTATGACATTTTTGAAGAGAATATCGCAGTCAAGCGGTGCATCATTTAGCAAATAATTATCAGCAAATAAAGACTAAGATCAGTTAATTACGCTTTACAGTTGCATATAATAAATTTGGGGTAGGAGAAGTTTACTGCTTTTATGAAACAGCTGCCAAGTTAGATTGCACTTACGTTAAACAGATAAGGATGTGTGTCATCGTATAGCTGTGTAACATCAAAGAAACAGATGCCGCTTGCAATGACATTATTTGAGGGAGCGAAATCCTTCCAACACATATCACACGTTTTCCGCAAATTTTTCATCCTATATTTCTTTTGTTAAACTCGATTAGTGATACTCTGTCAAAACAAAGCAATAATTTTTTTTTTAACCTTTATTAATATTCTACTGTTTTATCATTGTTACAAAATTAAAAAATTAGATTCGTTTAAAGTAATATTTCATTTTACAAAGTTTAAGATGAGAAAAAACGAATTTACGGATAATTTGGATGATTAGCTAATTAGTATTATATGGTGCCTCCCGTGTATAAAGTGGTACCTATAATGGAAGAATTTGGATGAAGTATAAGAATACAGTTGATCTGGTCTGATGAGGTCAGCAGAAGAAGAAGGATTAGAAATAATTCTATCAGCTGACATGTTACACAAAAATTGTTGCGTTTCTACATCTCCATACACTTTTGTTCGAAATATACCTTTCCCAATTTCTCTTCTTAATAATTTCAAATTACCAAATTTTAATTAAAATAACAATATGTAGCAATGATTACTAACAAAGTGATGAACAACACACAATATTCAAAAATCAATTATCGATCAATTCTAAAGTCTTTGATCATTTGTGAAATTTCTAAATTCATTTTTATATTTCATTAAAAATATATAAAATTGCAAAAGTGAGCAACGAAACTAATTCATCAATGATATTGCATTACATCAGTCAATCATCTTACAGAATGTCACATTGTTAAAACAGTTGTTGCTCAACCCGTAATAAGAAATGTCTTCTGCAACTGAAAATTCAAAAAATTTAATTTTAAATATAGAAATCATTGCTTGATGGTATTCAGCAGGAAAAAAGAAGATAATTGTTTAGTAATAATCAGATTAAACCCTAACAAAAATCAGTTTTGTTAGGTCAATCCATATTGTTTATAGTTTGTTAGCTCAATCTCTCTCTCTTCCCATTCTCGCTTAAAGTGTCAGCGGTCGTGTATGGATGTGTGAAGACTAGAAATGGCAGACGATCAAAGTTTTCAGCTTTAGTTTATGCTAACTTCTATCCCTTCCTGCTCTTTAATTGATTATTCCGGTGTAGAAGGAAAGCCAGATGTATCAAACAGTATGCAAAACAAAATAAAACAAAGTGAAATTGTATCAATTCTGAAATTAAAACTTACCCTAAAAATTGTACAATTTTTGAAAATTGATTACGCCAATATTTTAAGGATTTCTCGAATATTAAGATGAGATATAATGATGTATTAAAATTATTAAATTATCATTATAATTTATTGTCAGTATTGTTGGATAATAAAATTTCATATTTTCAATTTTTTTCTTCGAATAAATAATAAAATTTCTTCTTTTTAGATACTAAGCTAAGCTACTATTATTTTCAACTGCTGTTGAAAGTTAGCTTAATATCTATTAATTGTATCATTGATGAAATGATTGTTTAAAGGAGCGATCATAGCTTCTTCTTTTGTTATCATATCAAATTTTGGTTTATTAAAATCATTAAATTGTCGTCATAATTTATTGTCAATAGTGTTGGATAATAAATTTTCAATTTTTTTTAAATAAAATAAAATTCTTCCTTTTTGTTCAGAGTATTTTCAATTTTTCATAGGTTTATTTTTTTTAATCAGAAATTTTTCAAGTTTTGAATTAAAAGCATTGAAGAATTTCTACTTCCTGGTACCTTTTTATTTTGTGTAAAATTTTTAACTCGAATTGAAAGACAAATTTCTTGTTGCAACTACAGTTTGATAACTCACTGATATCTGATATAATGCTAATGATAAGAAAAAGATTTCGCAAGTGTTTGAATCGAATCCTTCCCCCAAATTCAAATTATAATTCATGTTGTAAATTTTCCATACGACAATGATAAAGTGAAATAGTATGTGAACTGATGATAGTAAGAAGATTTTCAATGATTTTCATTGAATCGAATCCCTCCCCCGAATTCTCCCAGTTATCTTAAAGCCCAACCCATTTATATTTCTCAATTGCATTAAAGACTGACTACTTGAGAATTGTCAGTGAGTCATCATCATCTCATTTCTGGCCCTCTTTTGATACCATGGCACCACCGCCAGATATCTTCTCCATCAATGGTACTAATGGTACTACTAATGGGATCACCAATGGTACCAATACCAATACCGTTCCAACCACTATCACTATCACTTTTCATAAACATCAAAAATGGTTTACTGATAAAAAGCAGTATATCATACGCGTAATACTAATTGTTGCTTTATTGCTCATTTTATTTGGCATATTTATGGTTTTTCGACATCACAATAGGAATACACCTATAAGAATATTCGAATTGGGAAAAACTCGAAATGTCAAAAATGAAAGTAATGAGTATTCCAGTATTTCTTCATTACAACAAATCGAATTTAGCGAACAAACATCAGATAAGGTGAGCTTTTGATTTACTATATGGTAGACAATTTCGTTTGCAACTACTTTGAATTAGCTTTTTTTTCCTTCATTTATTTTATTGCACATTATAAAATGAAAAAACATAAAGTAAACTTTTTTTCTGCAGAATTCTGGTTTTACATCTGTGCCAACAACTATTAATAACCAAAATTTTGATGCATCACAATGTGTGACACCGATCGAAGGCAAGAAATGCATTCAAATTCAGCGCAAAAATTTTCAAAAGTATGCAAATCTCGAAATTTGACATTTTTTTCTTTTCTGTCAACCAG
This sequence comes from Acanthocheilonema viteae, assembly GCA_900537255.1. Classification (NCBI taxonomy): domain Eukaryota; kingdom Metazoa; phylum Nematoda; class Chromadorea; order Rhabditida; family Onchocercidae; genus Acanthocheilonema; species Acanthocheilonema viteae. The sequence goes on from UPTC01000507.1 coordinate 29,242, forward strand.
CCTAATTTAAGCTCCTAATCATATGCTCATCTCTTTGATTTAATTTCACGCTTGCTTTATTCTTATAAATACATATAATTTAATCTAAATTTTCAATTTTTCATTTCTTTCTAAAAAATGATAATTGCAAGAAATTGAAGAATGGATATATCATATGATGGGAAAAATTTTTGAGGCAAATGTAATATTCATTTATTTGAAGATATTTTGTGATTAGTTGATTGTTATCAATCAATATTTACAATAAGAGAATAACTCATGCATTTTCTATTGGAAATAAATTGAATGAAAATGTTGAGAGAGTAAATGTGTGTGCTTTTATTGAAAAACTAATTAACGACATGGATAGGATTTCAAGAAGCATTATAATGAGATTATTAAATTGTGAAATAATTTATGCTTCACTCCTCCTGTCAATGACTAAATTAACAGCGAAGCAAATATCGCATCTTTTTCAGATTGTTCTCACTTAATTCATTTTTTTTAAAGTTTAAATTAGCACTGCAGAGATGATCGGAGCATATTCATAATTTCTGATATGTTAAAAATTTTTTATCAAAAAATCAACTTTTTTGATAAAAATAAATTTTTTGGGATTTTTTGTTAAATTTACGAAGTAAAACCTAAAAAGGTTAAAAGTTTCAGGCATAAAGTGTCATTTATGACTGCTAAATTTAGCAGACTTTTGAAAAAATATGACGGTCCATTATAGCTCAGTTCATTTTATGCTTGATTGTGATGACAATTTATTTCGAGAAATTTACCAAATGTTCTTTGCAGCGACGGGAAAATACCATCAGAGGATTTTGTAGCACATTTAGGGCATTTTATGGGATGGCATCCGAAGCATTACGAACTTAATATAACCATTAATCGAGACGCACGAACATCTTTCGCAGGGAATATTAACATTTATGTGAGTTCTATTCTTAAAATTCAATCATCAAACTCTCAAAATTTAAAACAAAAGCAATTGAAAACTTAAAAACTGAAATGAAACCATAATATTCATAGTAGAATTTTTAATTTGCCTTAGAAAGTAATCCATTTGATAGCTTAGAGTGAAAGGAAGAGGAATTTTGGAAGTAAATTCAATGTGAGTGGATAATTAATTGGAATAGCAGTACCGGAATGCCTAATGTAAATTTATAAACTCGATGAATGATTTTTATCGTATGATATATAATTCGTTCAAGTAATTCTACCAAGCATTTATTTTGGTGGAAATCTGTCGAACTTCGACAAATCAATGTTAGATAATTTTTTCATTAGAAATATTACAGATTAAAGCTGTTGAATCAACTTCAATAATATCATTACATGCTGGTCGATCCATCTCTGATATCACTTTATCACAAATAACAGCATACAATTGTCATACAGGTGACACAGAATTGAACATTACTTCATTTGAAAAAGGTTTCTTTTTAACAAAATCACATTTTTTAAATTCGCTTTGTCAAATTTTAAGAATTTAGGCGAAGTCTCGTGTGTGGCATCAATAGTTTATCACCAAAAAGATGAGGTGTTATCAGTGGAATTTTCCGAATCCATCAGTGTTGGACATATTGTTGTCCTTCAAATTAAAAATTTCTCGAGTCCACAAGCATCTGCTGGTCTCATCGTTAAAAGGCCACAAAAATGGCAACCTAAACGGTGAATTGATTTTTCTCTTTTGTAAATATAACACGCAAACCTTGTGAAATTTTATAAAATGAAGTTTGAAATTTAGAATACTTGAACTGAAATTTTAATATTCGAATTTTATTTCGAGCAATCGAATGTTTCGAATGTTTTTTAACCGCAGCAAATCTATAAAATTTTTTAGAATTTTAGAAAAAAAGTTAAATTTGAAGGCCATGGACAGTAACTACATTTTTCCAACTTCGTAACGCCCGTTCAATTTTTCCGTGTTTTGATTTGCCGATTATGAAAGCGACGATGAAAATGTGTATCAATCATCCAGTTGGGACTGAAGCGCGGTATTTGTTTTGATTCTGAACAAAAAATTAAATTTTGATTAGAATTTCGCTTGCTTGCGAGCATGCATGCATGCTTATATAAAGATTATGGATAGGTTTTTTTTTAAGATATTTATTTTTCAGATCAAATACAAAAATATTGTCTATTTCTAAGATCAACAATCGAATTGAATCGTGCTTTGAACCAACACCAGCAATGAGTAGTTATTTATATGCATTTACCATATTTGATCGAATGAGTTCAATGAAAGAGGCGGAAAAACCAAAAGAACATTTACCTGAAATTGAAGTACTCTATTCGGAGGAAGATAACTTAATCAAACCTGATTGGATCAGCACTGAAGCAATACATGTATGTTCAAATTTTATTTCACAACAAATATAAAAACGCAAAAATTTTAAATTTAAGTTCTTTTGAACTTCAAATGCTCCTTCTGCTAATTTATCTTACAATGATAGAAAGGTTCATTTGATGGAAAGACTTTTTCTGCCTTATTTTAGGCTCTAAAAGTAATGGCAAATATTAGCAATTTTCAATATCCGTTGAACAAGCTGAACTTAATGGCATCATACTTACCCGTTTATGGACTTGAAAATTTGGGTCTCATTATATTGGATGAACGGTTTGTGGCCTATCCGAAATATCGCTTGGCTCATACAATTCTTGCACATGAAATTGCCCAGCAATGGATCGGCAATATTGTTACGGTTAAGAATTGGAAAGAAATATGCATACAGGTTGATTTATCATTCGCTCTTCTTGCTAAAAATTCCAATTGAAATTTGAAATTCAAACTTGTTATGGTATCTATAAGAGATGAGAATATAAGACTTAAAACATTACAGAATATTTTAGGTTTTTACATGAGCTGAAGTGATAGAATTCAAATTTAAGACTTTTCTTTTAACAAAACGAAAACCAAAATAATTTAGTAATTGATATTGTAAGCTTTTTTTAGTGGACATTAAGCACTTATATCCATCGTCAAGAAATGTAATGCATCGATGAGTTATCTATTCATTTATTATTTGCTACTTATTCATTTATATTAAGTGTGTATTTGCTTCTTTTTCATTTAATAATTTTTTCATTTCCAAATTTTCAAATGAATTTTAATAAAAGTGGTTTACGTTTAATCCTCATACCAATCGATCAAAACTATCCCCTAATTATTTAATTTTTTATATTTAAGAAAAAAATTAGTTGCAAAAATTCTGCTTTATTTTGCTAAATGAAGCGTACAAAATGACTTCATACCATCACCTTTGCTATTCCTTCGTATCTGTTCTGATTGGTTTCTCAAAAAAAATGTGATTAAGTTTGCATTGGAAGTATAATGTTGTAATTGTATTAGCTTATCAGTTGAACAATGACAAATGATAGATTGGACAGATGGAGTACAATTAAAGGATGTTCCGTTATCAATCATAAAAGAGTTTGGCGGTGAAAGAGTAGACTGACTTTTGTTTGAATACATTATCAAAGTATTCATAAAAATAGTGAGGTTCAATGAGGGCGGAGGAGTTATTTGTTTGAATATTTGCTTTTAGATTGTGCCGAACTGATGGAAACAGCTGTTTTGAGTTGATAAATTACTACAGTGCAGAAGACATTATGTCAAAAGGTTAATGGGACCAATCAGAAGCATAGGGAATTAATTTATTGAACTTTTCGTAACAATTGTTGCTTCTTTAATAAAATGTTTGATTGATGCTTAAATTTTATTCTATATTCTTAAACAAATTAAGAAATTAAATTGACTTTAGCAGCACAACTGCTCGGAATTCGTAAAATTTTTTTAAAAAACGTTATAGAAACAATTGATGATGGACTATGACAAGTTATCATTATGATAGATTACCATTCATACTCCAGAATACTATGATTAATCTCATACACAAATTTATGAGATTTTTTTCAATATTAAAAACTTTGATGTGATATTCTTTCAGACATCTCTTTGAGTACTCAAACATAAAACCAAGTTAGAAATCACTTCATTACAAATAAGACATATCAATAATTTACTTAAAATTCCTGAAAAGAAAATTTTTAATTACATAGTGTTCAATTAATTATTAAATAAAATTTCTTTATTTTTTTCTCGATGACTTCATATGGGTCAGATGGAGATGGAGCTAATGGGGAGTTGAGACATCGATAGCATAAATGAATTATATTTCACCACATTTTACCTAACAATTTTTGCTCAAATTTTTATTTTAAAATTTGATACGAAAGAGCAGAACAAATTTTTGAAAGTTTTAAATAAAGTGAAGTTGTTGAAGTCAAAAAGGAAAATTTTGTTTGCTTATTGTCTGTTTCGTTAAATATTGAAGCAAGTTATTCCAAATAATTTCTGGAAAAAATTTCATTTCTCTAAAAAATTAAAATTTTGAAACTAGCATGATTAATTCGAACCTAAAAGTTTTTTAATTCAAAGAAGTATCATTTAGGAGAAGAAAAAAAATCTCCAGAAAGTTTTAGGAAAAAATGCTTATATCTCAGATATCATATTACCCATAACTGTCGTGATGACCTGCAACTGTCTAACACCTGTGTTTAACATTTCATTCTGATCCTTTCCACTTCTTCACTTTATCCCATTTCGGAAAACAGATGCGCAGTAGGGGTTAGGATAGCAGCCGCAGATGACTGAAATAAATTTGCAAAGAAGAAATAGCTTATTTCGCTTTTAATAAACAAATGGACGAGCAAGCAAATGATGAAATAAAATTCAAGTTTAAATTTAAAAATAAAATAAAATTGCTATGAGTGAGAATAAATGAAACTACCGCAAGTACGATAGAGCAAATACACAACGTAAATTTTTTTCTTCCTTCAAAATTTTAATTTAAATTTTTAAATTCAAAAAAAAGAATTTTATTCATTTCCGAATTCTCAGTCCTATAGACAATTGAAAATCTGTTTACCAAATATATATATATGATAAATTGAGTGGAATTCCCAAAACAAATCAAATTAAGCCTAAAATTGTATTTCAGGAAGGATTGAGTACCTTTTTGGAATGGATAATCACAAAATTATTGGATAATTCGACTGAGATCGATGAACTGATTAATGAAAAACGTCGTGAAGGTATTATGAAAGACAGCACAGCCTCGACAACTATCATTTCCGAATTTCGTTCACCCGAGGATGTATGCATAAATTTATTTATTGTTTCGCTGTAATTGTTGCACTTATTTACTTGACGAACACTGCTTGCTATTTGTCCAACATTTATTCTCTCATTTACTGACACACTTTTTTTTACCAAATTTCTCTAATTTATTTGCTCATTTTTCCCCCTTAACTCTGAGAAAATTTGGATGAGTTTTGCAGATTTCACGATGCTTTGATAAGCCAGCAACATTCTTTGTTATGCTTGAACTTGGATTTGGAGAAGGAACAGTGACAAAGGTGATCAGGTAAGTGATGAACCGAAAATTATATCACAGAGAGTGAAGAAAGAAAGAAAAGGAAGCATTGAAGAGAATATTCATTGTTGAAAGATAGTGAGATAATGAAATAAATTTAAAAAAGAAACCGTGTAGCTTAACTGTATAAAAGTGATCACCCTTTTAAATTCTCAAAATTCAAAAACTTTCAATATTCTCTAACATTCACTCATTAAAAGGGAAAGAAAAATCTTATTTCTGGAATATTTATTCTTAATATCATAGGGAAAATTTCGAATTACTTTTAAAATTGCTAGTTATTTTTAGAGAGTTAATTACAGGTTACTTATGCAACGGTACTCTTATGCCAATGCTGGAATGACGGAATGGAAACAAGTGATAAAAGAAGCTGCTAACGACTATCTTGCTGGTTTGTCTTCACTTCATTGTTGTTCATTTATATACCTGTTCTTAATTTATTAATTTGAAATTGGAATTCAGGTGAATTCTTTGAAAAATATTTCACGCAGTCTGGTTTACCGCTAATTCGTGTCTTTTCTACTACAGAAGGATTAAATTTGACGCAAAGTATGACAGCCGCTAAACGAGTGATAAATGTATGTTTTTGCTAGTTACAGAGGAATTCTCAATATTATCATTTGATCGAAAAAATTGTATCAGAAATAGTAGTGATGTTCGTGTTGCTAAAAAATTCAATCTCTTATTTTAAGAGTTCTGAAGTGACGTTAGTATTAATCTATTAAAATATTTAACATTTCATAATTTTACTAAATGTAACTCAAGAAAATGAGCATATTCAGAATTTCTAGCGGTGAAATATCCAACTCTTTTGTCAGATGCAGGTATTGTTTTCTTTTCTGACCATGACAACATTTAAGGTTTGATTGGAATCCTTAATGTGGATTTCAAACTTTGGTAATTAAACCATAGTAAAGACACAATATCAAAACAAGAAACAAGCGACACAAAGAATAATCCAAACTCACAACCCCAAAGGAAGAAGAAGTAGAAAGAATGAAGAATTGATGTGTTATATAGGCAAAGTATACGTGCGTATCATAACGCGGGAAAATATTGGAGGATATAAGAGCAAAGGAGATCATGTGATACAATAATTGGAGGCAAGGATGGGAAGGGATATAGAGTGCAAGATGAATCATTTAACTGTGCTATTGGTTTAAACAAGAACACGTATTAACATGCATTAAAACACAGTAATATTCCTTATTACAATTATATCTATGAATA
>UPTC01000508.1:0-29061 GCA_900537255.1 Acanthocheilonema viteae
GAAGAAGAAATGTTGCTTGCAATGCCGATTGGACGTATTAATGGCGAAGCCTTAGATCGAGCACAACAGATTGTTGTTCGAAATGCTAAACGAGCGGAAGCTGCTAGACTGAGGTATTATGTTTATTAATATCATAGGTTTTCTTCACTACTGACGAATAATGTAGAATAATCTTTCTTCAGAATTATGGCTATATCACTAAGCAGGAATTCCAGATACCAGAGAATGACACCCGAGCAGAGGAAGGCCTATAACCAAAAGCGGTATACACCAAAACGGAAGCGAATTGAGCATGCTGAGGAAACTGAGAACAATGCGAATCGTGGCCGAAAACGTAACCAAGAAGAACAATTTGACGCACTTTCAACCTTGGAGAGAGATGTAATCAAGAGAACACAGCAGGTATTTTTTTCTACATGTGTTCTATGAGTGAAATAATTTTACAAATGTTAAAGTGTTGTTTTTTTATCACTTTATCAGAGTTGATTTGCCTAAATTTACTTTCTTTTCACAAAAAGTCTTTAGTGCTTTAGACGCGATGTAGACACGTAAATTTGAAGCTTTTTGACTGAACCATATTGAACAGCACTGATAATTTTAGATATAAGTTCATGCTTCAATTTAAACAATTTCTGATGCATAATAAGTTTTCCAATTACCGATAAATCCAGCTTTAGGCCCAACAAGCTTTGATGCGTCAACGAGGAACTTCCTCTGCAAATACTCCTACTGGTGCTTACCTTACAGCGCATGTTGTTCAGCAGCCTCAGTCAAATGTAACTACGGTTTTACCGAACACAGCAATAATCCCGAATAGTAGCGGCGTGTTGCCAGGTGGAACTGTGTTGGCTGCGCAGATTCAGCCATCGCAGATTCAAACCGCTCAAATTCAGGCACAACAAGTGCAGTCACAACAGACAAACCAGTCTATGCAGCAGCAGGCAATGTCGCAAATTCCACAAGTTCAGGTATTTGATAAAAACGAGATGTTTATTTCATTTGGATAGTGAAGACTATGCCAAGGTAATTCTTGGTTAATATAATGCTAAATTTGTTTCGATTTAGATAACTTCTTACAATAAATTTTACATTGTGTCTTACCTTTTTTATTACTTTTTTTATAGCCTAATTTCGAGGATTTTAAATGTTTTTCAATACAACGAAAAAATAAAGTGACTTATGATAAAATAGCAAATAATGAAAGACTCTGAACTTCGAAATTCATTAACATTTATAGATTAAAGATATGAAGGCCATTTATTACTGATCTTTTGAGATTGCACAAAGAAGATGAAAATATAATTAGTTGACCGAGAAATACTGTTAGTGAAGTTAATTCTTTTTTGCATTTATTATCAAAATAATCACAGCTTCAGGTGCAGCAAATTCATCCTCAGCAAATCCAGAATCAGTCTTCACAACAGCAACAACAAATTCAGTATACTGTGACCCCAGGCGGACAAATGATGGTTGGACAACATCTACAACAACAATTACTTACGCCATATGCAACAGTGCCTCCAAGAGCCTAAGTAATTTTTTATTTTGGAAACTCCAATATTGTGAATGACACTGCAACTCAGTCATTGGGGTGTGCTGCATTTATGTTTTATAATCCGGTAATACCTTTGGCGCCAGGAACCTGATTAATGTCTGAATCCCTATAAATAGTAAAGCAAGGGAATATTTCCCTTTTGTTTTCAGTTTTTAGATAATATAAATGAGCGAATTGCTATTTTTTGTAAAAAAGACTTCTGCATTATATTCATTAAATAATATTTGTTTTGAAATTCATTCGGTATGAATGCCATTGACGCTGAATGTCCTTTGTTCATTTCTTTTATTTTGTTAAATATTAAAACTTAGCTTAAACATGGGTTCCATGTTTTCAAAAATTTTATTGGGTCACTAGACTTTGAGCCAGGTTCCTGTGCTCCAGACGTCTTTTTTACCCCCTGCGCAGATATCAATCAACTATCAATATGTATGAAGTAAATATTGACACCTTTGCTATCCCACGATATATAGTGATGCAAAGAGATTAATTTCGAGTAAGAATTGAAAGGGGCAAAAGAGGTGCATGGCGCAAATGGATCTGGCATAGTGTGCCAGGTTTTTTTAATGCTGCTGACTATTGTCTAAAAGAAAGTCTTGTAAAGCATTCTTTTTTGTTTGAGAATAGATGAATATGTAACAATGATGGGAACGGATTGAATGTATTGCTGATATCATAAATATGTATTAGAATGTACGGCCTTGCAGTAATGTTCATGTTGAGTGTACTCTCAGGTTCTTTTCTGCTCTTTTAATATTTTATATTATGCAGTAATAATTTGGGTTCTATCATTCCGTATCTGTCTTAGCTCTACCGTTTTCATTTCACTCTGGAGTTTTGTTCTTCACAGAGCTTCACTTCTTAATTTAGCTCTAGGAAATTCATTGCTTTAGTTTCAAATTTTTTTCTTACTTTACAATTTTGAATAACCGGATACATTCACATTTAAGCTCACTGATCTTAATTATGTTGACAATGATCGTGTTAGTATATGAAACTTCCCTAATTTCTATTCGATTTTGACTTCTAGATTAAATAGCAGTCAGGACAATTTTTTTTATGTTTTTACAATATTATCTAGTCTCCCACTTCGTAGCATCCTGGAGTGTTATGTTTGGACTTTAGGAAGAAATGCAAAAATTTTTGAAAGTTTTGTGGTATTGATAATCACAGACTATGAATTTTTTGAAAATGTAATTTCTTCCCAGGCTGGAAGGGAAGAGTTTATTGTTTGATTTTCCCAGCTTATGTATGTATAAAATTTTTCGGAATATTTGAATTTTCATCAGTTGTTCACAAGTGTTTTCATTTTAATCGCAGATTCATTGAATAAACTTGCTGATCTCGCCGAGGCTTAATATGAACCACTGTAATTTGCTTGAGACAAGCGTTCTGTTACCTTTTTGTTAGATTTAAATATTTAATCAATTTCCAACATTTTCATATTTTGTTATCAATCTGGAAAATAAATTTCAGATATCGAATGGGAAGTTTCAGGAGAACAGCCTACATTTGTTTTAAATGTTCATTTCAGAATTCGTTCCATCAGACATTCACTATTAGTGAAAATTTGAACAGTATTTTGTTTCCTAATATCTGCAGATTATTGGGATTACGATAGCTTATGCTACCTTTATTTAAGCAAAATGAGCCAGCGTGCGTTTTTCTCAACTGCAGGTTCCGAAATTATGGGACAGTCGCAAATCCTTGATGGTTTGTTCATTTCATTTTGTTTAATGAGTTCATTTTCAATAATTTCGATGTTTTTTAAAAAAATTGTCTTGAAAAAGTGAAATTATAGGCTTACCTACAACTAATATTGGCCCTGCTGTAACGTCCGTGCAGTTTCAATCATCTGGTTGCTCAACTTCAGTTCTCTATCAATCTACCGTTACACCAACGTTTTACACTTCAACTGGATCTCCATTTCATAGTACTGGGGCATTTCTACCTCCGGCTGTCGAGGATCGCAAGGAATATGTATGTTTTGAGAGTGCAATGTTCGATATGAAATGGTTCTTAATTTTTATTTGTCAGATTTCAAAAATTCATTCTTAGGTGGCTGTGTTGCCAGCTGGTGTTCAAATAAATGATGCTTCGGGCCTAATACCAGCAAGTGGGAGAGGCACTCTTGCATCCGTGGGAACAGTTGACACTGCCAGTTCAGTTGCGCAACTTACGGCGGTCCCACTTTCTCATGTGCAGTTGGCACCCGTACAGGTAAATTATGCATTTTGCTTACAGAACATAAGAACTAGCATGTGGCACCAAAACTAAATCGCCCTTCGATTTTTTAATACAAAATCGTCCAAATTTGAGTTTGGTCACAAATTTCTTACTTTTTGAACTGTTTTAGAACTGCGTGAGTTTTTCAATTAAATGATATAACTACTAATAATATACCTTAGCTGGCTAGTGATGGGCAGTCAAATACTCAGCAGCAAATAATTTATGAACATTATTATGTTGATCAGCAGCACCCATCAACTTCGGCAACAATCAATGCAAATTCACGCGGTCTTCTATCTGAAACCGCATCAGCTGGCGCTGAAAATGGCAAGTAAGTCAAAGGAAATATTTTTAAATACATTTTTTTATTGCATAAATAAGTTTTTTTTTTCAAAATTGTGCAAATGTTGTTTGGTTCTCAAAGGTGCTACAGCCAGCACCAAGTTTCAGATTTTGTGATCTTGCAGAGATTTCGCAAGTAAAAGTGGTAGCAGTGAGACATGTTCATTGAGTGGATCCGATACTGCTGCCGCACTACAATTGAAACGGCAAAAACAAGCGGATGCAGCACGCCAAAGGTATCAACGAATGACTCTAGAGGAGCGAAAGGAGGTAAATCAGAAGAGGACTGAAGCACAGAAACGTAAACGACAAAAAGACAAAGAAGTAGGAATTTTTGGAAATCAAGCATTTTCAAAGTATGCATATATATATTAATGAATAGTACATGCTTTATGTATATACTTTAGCTGGAGGAATTGGAATCACTTCTACGACAATCGAAAGATATAGAAGATGATCCAGCAATAAATGAACAACTAAGGGAAAAACGAATCCGAGCTCGACGTGCAGAGGCTGCACGATTGCGTTATCAGAGGATGAGCTCGGAAGAAAGACGTGCTTACAATCAGAGAAGACGTTTTCGACAGCTTGGCATTCAAGGTGGTGATCTTGAAGTTGCTGCTTTGTTCTGGGTTGTTTTTTTGTGGATAGTGATCAAGAAGGGCGTTCGTCTAGAGTCAGGTTCGAAGGGTCATGAAATAATTGTTCTTTAAGGATGTTTTGCATAAAATTAAAGTTCATCAGTAGCGAATAAACCAATCTCTCTGTTTTCGAAATTGAATATTTATATAGTCAAGAAGCAGCTACTTGTTTTTTTTCCTTTCATTTTTTGTTCTCCTTTACATCGTTTGATTAAAGAAATTTAGTTTTTGATGTCAGAACTTAAGTTAGGTCAGGAAGTTTAGAAATTGTCCTATCGGCTTTTTGGTGCGTATAACATGATTCTGTTCTTAGCAGAGTACTGAGGTTTTAAGAAGTCCATCTCTTCGCTAAGTGCTGCATTTTATGTAAAAATTGGTGCTTGTATATAGTGGTACTGATATGAATCAATAAACTGTTCAGATGTTAAAGCTTTTGCTATTCAATTACTGGTTGACAAAACCACTTCATGCTTCATATCAAGTTGTCTGCAAATTTTTATATTTCGTAATTCGTTGTGTGAAAGAATATTTATTTTAAGGCGCAAAGAAAAACGGCATGGACGAGGAAAAGTTGCGGCAACATATCATCGAACAAAATGCAAAAAAGGCAGAAGCAGCGAGATTGCGTTATCATCGAATGACTGATGAAGAGAAACGTCAATATAATCAGAGGCGGTAATTCTACAAGTTTTTACGACATTTTAGAAATAGTGCATGGATGATGGAAATGAGGATTTCCAATCAGCAGATTGGAATTGTGATAGAAGTTGCAGAAGCCGCAGCTTTTGCTTCCGAGAACATGAAGTATTATAAATGATTTCTTAGATTGGTGCAAATTAATCAAGCAAAGCGGTTCATATTATATCTACCAAAAGAACTTTCCGCATTATATAATTCATCAATTTTCATGATTTTGGTAGTTACTGAAATTTTCAATACTAAATTCTTCATCGTAAGTGATTTCTTAATTTCAGCACAGAAGCTTTCCGTCGCAGACGTATTGAGGAAGAAATTTTACTGTCTACTCCAGCAGGTCGTATAAGTGCGGAGGCTCTGAATAGAGCACAACAAATCATGTTACGTAATGCTAAACGAGCAGAAGCTGCTCGATTACGGTATAAATTTCCACACTTATAAATTTTGATAATTTCAGTTTCATATAAATTTATTTTATATACAACGGCTATCCACGTTGAGTATTTAGATATTACAAAGTCTGAGTGCACATAGTAGTCGTCAGATATTAAACTTAGAGCTAAGGTACTCGCGCTGTTCTTATAGGAGGGTAATTATATGTTAGCAATTTAAATGAAGCAAATGCAGACGCCTAAATTTTCAAAAACCTAGTTTTTTTGGATTGATAGTTTAAGTTGTCGTACTTCTAAGCTGTCGCCTCTAGTAATGTCGCTCATAAAATTTCGAACTCTAAGATTGCAGGGGTGATGAAGCTGCAAATGCTAAATGGTGGCAAAAAAGCAGCTCTGCATACATATCTAACAATAAGGGTACTGAAGAAATCGAAAAGTACATTTTTCCTGAAAATCATCAGTCAGGGGATCATCAGGTGACATTACTAGGGGCGTCCGAGTTGTGATCAACATATTAGTGATCAGTTGGGATATTAGAGAGTACTAGTATTTTGTGTTTGAAATGAGAAGCTGGGGATGCTTAAAGGAGTGCCCATTATTTGGTAGAATATCTCTAGGCTTTCAGACTTTTGTTTTTTCTGAATAAGGCTAAGAAGTTTTCGTTAGTAATTGAGTGTGTCATTTATTGTGCTGCTTTGACTGCATTAGAAAAAACTATTTCTTTATGGTTTTTTCTGATGTATTTCATAGTTGCTGAACTGCTTATCTTCCGGCATGAAGATCTCATCAGTTAAGAGTGTATTGCAGATACCAGCGAATGACGCCAGAACAGCGACGAGCATATAATCAAAAAAGATCTCGTGCAAAAAAAGAACGTGAACGAGTGATGCGTGCTGCTTCAGGTTTATTTCTGTAACTTTAAACATTAAGGACTATTTCTTGTAACTCGCTCGGATTCTTTTGAGATCGGATTTTTATTACGAGCTTAGCAACAAGTTTTCTAAAGCGCACAGCGTTGTGATCACTATAATTCGAAATTCAAAATTTAATTTTTCAGAGGATGCCATGTCAAGCTTGTCATCATCTATAAATGGAAATGAAAGTTCGGCACAAGTTAACAGTAGCAATAGTGCAGTGGAACAGAAGCCAGTGATTGATAGTGTGGTTAGCGAAGAGGTATTATCTACTCTCGAAAGAGATGTATTGAAACGGACGCGACAAGCGAACATGGTGCTAATGCGACAAAAAAGGCTTCCACCGCAGGAACAGTTCGTTATTGTATGTTTTCCAATTCTTTTGAATATAATCCAAAAATGCAGTTCATATTATGGTAGTATTTTTGCATTAGTCTTCCTAAGAGGCTTACGATATCTGCAATCGGATTATTCTATTAAAATCAGTCGCATAAACTTCCTGTGGTTTAAGCTATATGCTTTTTACGTCAAACACGTGGAAATCTGCTAAGTCCAAAATTTCCAAAAATTTGTCTATATCGCTGTGTAGTAGGAATATACAAACTTGTTTCCGAAAAAACAAACATAGTTGTAAAGTGATCAGCAATGAACTAAACTAAAATGCCTCCATAGCCATATTAATATGTAAATTTACATAATAATGAACTTGCATTGTCATATAACTAACATGTAGTGATGCTGATTTTACATAATGTGACAATATTTGTAGAAAATTGTAAGTTTTGATATTACCAAGAATTTTTGTAGGTGAGTACAAATCCTGACGGTACTCAAACAGTTATCCCAGCAACAACTACCGAAGATGGTAAACAAATATTTCATATTCCTGCCACAGCAACAACAACAGAGGATGGGAAACAAGTATTTCATATTCCAGCCATAACACAACAACTTATTAGTGCTGATCCAAATACTCTAACACTGGTTGATGATTCGAGTAAACTGTTAGGCACCGCACAGCAGCCACTCCAGATAGCATCAGTACCGCAACTTCTCGGTTTGCCGCAGCAGCAGCACAGCAACAGCCATGATCACGGAGAAACATCGCATCAAGTTCGTGAAATTTTTTCGCCTAAGTATCCTAATATTTAAAAAACAGGATAGATACATTCGAATTTGAAAAAAAAATAGAATTTGTAGTTTAAAAAAGGAAGACACGGGCACAAAAGGTTGTCACAATAAGTCGATTCAAACAAGTGACTTCCGAACTTAATCACATGCCTTTTCATATATATTTAAAAAAAATATTAGATTTTACATTAAACTGCGGAAAGAAGAGAATCTCATGAAAATGGCAAAGAGCTTCAAAAAAGTATATATTTACGGAAATACATCACATGACGGAGTATCTAAAGTAAAAATAAAGAGTGAAGGCATGTGCCTATGAATTTTGAACGTGACATGTATAGCATTAGTAGCAGGTTCATCTGATTTCAAAAAATTAGAGAAAGAAAAAAATTGCGGATGGAAATAGATATAAATTTCGGAATAACACCAGCAGAAATTTTTTGATAGATTGCTGTGATATCCCTACAGGATGATGGAAGTGTCTAGAGCGTTTCATCATCTTTATGTCTGTATGATGAAAATATAAAAAAAAAAGACCGAGACAAAGTAGTTTCCCAACTTCATCCAGTCTTTAAGTTTATGTAAAGTAGTCAAGTTATAAGTAGCCATCCTCGTGCATAGGTAAAATAAATTTTTTAATTTCAAGTTTTAGGTTGCGATGACTCAGCAACAACAGATAATTCCGCAGCTTGCTGAGTTGCACAATGTACAGGAAGGCGGTGGTGCAGATGATGCGCGGCATACGGCACGCGAAAATCAAGTTAATGCTCATGGACAACTGCAAGCACATCAGCAACAAGGTTCACAACAGCACATGCAACAACAGACACAACCGCAACATATTATAGTAACTTTGCAAGAGCCTCAACAACCGATGCAGCATCAGGTAGAAACTTCAAGTTAAAGTTTTTGTTTCCATGGTGTTTATGAGATTTCGAAAATTTTCAGAAATTTGTTTTTCCTTTATCACGTGCAAAATTTAGATAATTGTTACCGATTTGAATCAAGCAACCGGAGCTGTTCTTTCAAGTATGAGTGGACATGGACGTTCACGCGGTCGCCCTCCAATGTATGCTGCTGCTGCTGCTGCAATTCAACAGCAACAAGGCAATGTAATGCTACCGCCAGGACAAGTAAGTTTTGTAAAATCCCATTCATTGGTTTGTGTTGTTTCACTTAATAAATATTCAGGCTGTTTGTCCCTTTTAATTTTCTTTGATATCGGGCATGTTTGTTAACTTTCAGGTTACAATAACAGCAACACCGATGATAAACGAGACGGAAATAAAACCACCATATCGAGTAACTGGTCCACGCCATATGAATACGGCACCGAGTAGACGAGATATTTTGGCAGTTGCGACTGCAGCATCAGTCGGGCCAACAACAGGAATTTCTCCCGAACAAAAATTAGAGATGCAAAGGGCAAAGCGAGCAGAGCGGGCAAGGTAACTTGTATGATGCATGGAATGCCAGTTTGATTTGATTTAAATTCAATATTAATGTTCCCAATCAGTTATTTGCTTTTCTATGTTAAAATGGAATTCTCAGGTTACGTTATCACAACATGTCTGCTGAAGAGCGACGCAATTTCAATGCGCGCCGTGCTAAAGCTTTGCGGACTGCTCGTATGAGAGATGATGAACTGTGTCGAATGGCCGAAAGAGCTCAGATGTCCGGAACTACTTTGGACGCAGATTTAATGATACAGGTGCGCTCTCTATTTTGAAATGTTTATGTTTGAATAAGCAAATCCTAACTCATGGGTTGTATTTGGAAGTCGGAAATTTTTGTGCGAGTGAAGTTGTTTTGGTTTTTAGGTAGCTGAAGCACAACGCCGTCGTGCAAAACGAGCAGAAGCAGCTCGATTGAAGTACCATAGAATGAGTAGTGAAGAACGACGCCAGTACAATGCGATGAGAGATGCACAAAGGCGTCAGAGGTTGGTTATTGTATGAAAAGATTTAAAAATGACTTTTTAATGAATTTTTATTACTGCCGTATGATTATGAACTGAATTTTATAGAAAAAGACAAAAGGAAGAACAAGAACTGCTGGAACGTGAGCGTCAACAGCAGGAACAACAACAGCAACAACAACAACAAAATGAAATTCACCAAGAGACCCGTGAACAGGTTGAGTTATTTGAATCAGCTTTGATTGTAGACGCACTCTTTATCGTTATTCAATTTTTGCAGAGTCGGGTAAATTTTTTAATTTTTAACAGAAGTATGTAGGTAGGTCTTCTGGCTATGAAATAGATGGAAATTGTGAATTTCCATTTCCAGAAATCGTGAATTTCCATCTATTTCATAGATGGAAATTTACGGTTTCTTTATTTCTTTATCACATGTTGCGCCAGATAGGGACTTTGATGAATTGCAGACAGCATGGATCAGTTATTGATACCATACTAAATGTTTACAAAAATATGTTGAAAATAAACCAGTGGCGATGTCAATTATCGTTGATGACGAATGGTAAACTTTAAAGTGTCTAGCCTCATTTCGCGATTGAATAAACCTTTCGGTGCCCTCGGAAACAATGGAAGGCTAAAAGTGGGGCATTGAGAGGAACGCATGGAGTAATATGGGGTTTGTAGAAGTCAGCGGGTTGAAAAGAATGCAGTTTAAAGTTTCTTAATTAACCAGTATTAGAAAAACAAGGTTCGAGGCGTTGTTAGTTAGATCTAGGATGTCAAAATATATCAACAGATTCCTAATTCTAAATTGCATCTGATACTATGCGTGCATTTGTTAAGTTTTTAATACTTATGAAATCTATTAATCTAACAAATTTTATTGTCAGTTAGGTGAAATGATTTTTTAGGATGCAAATCGTGAAGGCAATAACGAACAAATTTTGTATGACTCATACATTCGGTATGATAGTCAAATAGATCACGGTTGGGCAGTACAAAGTTGAAGTTGTTCGTTATGGTTATGGTTCAGACTTCTTAGTTTATGGAGCCGCTCAAACCCAGTGAAGTCCATGTGCCGGTACGGGTAATTTAGATCGTTCATCAGCATCTGTTTGTTGCTTTATGTTTAATCTTTATTTTACTAAAATAATCGGTTTTCCAAATTTTAGTCACTGCTGTTGAGTTTGTTCTAACCTAGTTTAAATTTTGCTGTATTTTGCAAGTATGAACTTGTTTTACTGTTAATTTTTTAAAACCTTGTAGTTAAGTGCATAAGGTTACTTCTTTCCAAGGAAGTCATGTTACATTCTCAAAATATGTCTAATTTATGCATTAAAAGCACTTTCAAAGAATTAGTCATTTTATGCTTGCGTACACAGGAGAAAGTACTTTCCATCCCTGACTCTCTCAGTAGTTTATTCAATTTACGCAGAAGTCTTCCGCTCAAGTCTAGAATTTCTTTAGGTGCAGAATCAAACTGAGGAAATTTTATTTGTGAGGTTATTTAATTTCTGTTCTGTACGACACTTTTTTAAAGCTTAAAGTAAAATTATGTGAAATTACGACAGTGCTGCAAAGGTCATGGCAGTTTTGCGTGTAATTATGAAGTGCTGTTGCGTGTAATTACGAAATGCTGTTGGACGTAGAAGTCTATATAGCGCATAGAACAGATTCAATTTACTATTATCCTTTCATCTTTTTTTATGCATGTGACCGCCTGATGAGTTTTTCGATTTTGGATTTAAAATCTATCATGGATATATTTTTCTGAATGTTTGGAATGTTTTTTACTTTTTGAAATATCACATTATAGTTTCCCAGCTTCCTTATTTCTTCATTCGAATATGCACATCCATTTGGCGTGACTTTCTGTCTGCTATTCCTTCTATTCTAATTAATTGATCGCCTTGATAGTTTATAATCATTGTATAATGATGTTTCGTCCTTTCTTTTAATGAAGATACTCAGTTTACTGCCTATCATAAGACATGAGACGCACTGATTGGGGGAAATATAGTTTATAATGGTTGTCTAATGAATGTTCGGAAATAATTTGAGGCAAGCACATTTGATCCATGTTGGGTGCTGAAAAAATTGTTTTCTAAATTCGGCGCCGCTCACAGCAATTCTCGTCTAACGAAGTGTAAACTGATGAGTTTCTAACCAAACTCAATTTCCACATGTGCAATAACATATGCTCATCAGCTTTTTAGATTACACATCATCTGTCCGCAACTTTCGACCAAGTTAAGTGTTCAGAGATTGTACTGTACGACTTAGATATCGATGCTTTATCCTTCAACTTCTAGCATTCATTCTATTTTTAAGTACAAACTAAAATAAAGCATCACACTGATCAGCGCACTTGATTAGATCGATAGATTTTCGTGTACGAATATATTATAGTAGTAAATACAACATGTATAAATCAAAATCCAATTCCAGTATTCAAAAAAAAGCGATGATATACGAAGATAAAAGACATGATAAAGCACTTGACTGTAGCCATGTTGTTTTTGACAACAAAAGCAGAAAGAGGTGCAATCTCAATAATCCCTGTCGCTTGAAGAGTTACTATAGAGAAAATGAAGTTAAAGTGCTGTTTCACTGATTAATAGCTGCATAATTTTCAAAAAATTTTAAACGAAAGAAACGTACAACTTCAGATACATGCAGTATTCAGTGCAGCTAAATAGTCCTCAAAATTTTTGATTACCTCTCGACCAAAGCCAACAAATTTGCTTACTACAAGATTTTATGGAACTTCTGTCAGATAGTGAAAATAAACTACAAAGTATTTAGTTGTATAATTCTGCTGGGTCATTTTGTGTTTCAGCAACTTCAGTATTGTACATACGCAGCTCCATGTCAGCCGGATTTGCTTTGTCGCAGCGTAACTGAACATTGCGATTGTCCTTCTCAAAATTTTCAACCTGAAAGTTAAAGCCATATTTCTTAAATGCCATTTATTATTAAATGAACAGTTCTCAGAATCCTCTGAACAATATTCTACAAAAAACTCACAATTAATTTATTCATATCCAATTAAAGATAACTAACGTGTATAGATAAGATTTCTAAAAAAAAAGTGATTTTACGTGCAAATTAAATGATCATTTCTGCAGTTTTCTCCGATTTTTCCGAACTTATTCTTGATTTTGTTTTTCAAAGGAAAAATTATCTTTGCCTCATGATTGCAGTGGAACTTAACGACATAAAAACAAATGAAAATATTTCTAAAATGTAGCCTAAGCTGACGAACAAAATAACCTGCACTGCGAGATTTTTCTCTGGATCCATATTCAGACCAGTAATTTCGTTAAACAGCTCAGTTGCTGATGGTAAGTTCTTGGTACCCAATTTTGCGAAAAATTCTAAAACATTGTCGACATCACGCAATAAGAAATACAATGCTCGGGGATGTGAGATATCCATCGCCTGTAACAAGTTTTTAAAAAATAAATCAAAACGATGTTTATAAATTTCTTTATTTCTTTCGGAGGTTTTATTTTTGAAAGATTTATTAATGAAATTCGAAAAAAATCTTCATAGTGCTGAAATTCATGTAACAAAATATTGTAAATGTGAAGTAATCATTTATTACAAAAAGAAATGTAATTTAAAACTTGATACGGTAACAGTACTTCATCAAAATCGATTTCAATTTACTTCACAATTTAGTCAGTAAAACAACCTGTGAGACATCAATAATGTAAACATCATTTTCATGATAAAGGATATTAAACTCGCTGAGATCACCGTGTACGAGGTTGCAATCAGTAAACATTTTGATCATCGCCTGAAATATTGCGTTTTTTAACGTATTTTTTAAACATCTCCTTTGAGTGGAATGAAAACCATTTTCAACAAAATACTAAAGGAATTGTTATAATTGGGTTATAAGAAACGTATATTAGCTTTCGTATGAACAAACATATATGGCACATAACGGACAAAATATAAAGTCTAATTTTTAAACAATTTGTTCTTATCTCCAGTCCGTTAAGCTGATAAAAGATGACAAAAATTTGACTAAGACAAACCGTTTTCACTTGCAAAAATGTATCATAAATAGTTTCCTGATCATTCCATTCGGTGTCCTTCAATTTGCGAGCTGCAAAACCATTGGAGCCAATGAATGTCATGATCATGATATGTTTTCTAAGACGGATTGGTTTCGGACATTTTACACCTGCTCGTACCATCCTTAAAAAAAATCACATTTTTCGAGAACTAATGATCATGACTTGATTAAAATTCAAAATTAGATTTTAAAAATCTAAAATAATTCTCACTCTGGGCACAAAATATATGCACAACCTCCATTATTCTCAATACACCACAATGTATGCCTCCCTATTTCATTACACTATATCATGGTTAAAGAAAGCTTTAAAAACATGGTTCAGACAAGTAAAACTTATTTGCACTTTTTATACTTCATCTTCAGTTTGCACAATCTACTTTAAAAAAATTCTGGATTCGGATTACGGGGAACAAAAATCAAATTAATTAGTCAAAGGTCTTTTAATAAGACTAGAGAACAATAGACTAAAGCTTGAAAAACAATTTTTCTTTTTGTATCTAATTTAATTTGTCCTACTTTTTTGCGACTAACTCACATAATCATTCTTGGATTGAAAATCCATCACAGGAAAAGAATTAAAACAAATTTCTTGAGGAAATTTACTTTGTCTCTTCAGAAAAAAACTGACTCCCCGGAAGCTATATTTCCTGCCTCAGTCCGTGACGTTATCAACTTCAGATCCTTCTTCAACCTATGCACTGCCTTGGCTTTTTATTCAAAGACCAAAAAAAAAATTGCGGAATGGGAAACTTCGAACGATTCTACTTCACACACAATTGAACATTAATGCACTTTTCTTTAACGTAGTTTGTTGCAGTTAAAACTCATCATTTCTATACATGTAAATCATGGAGGACTTAATTCATCTAGAAGCTTTAAACAATCAACAACGATGAATGAAACATGCCGATTCAAATTTGTATACTCCTTCTCGGCCCAAACCCGCAACACTCGTCGTGGATTTTTGAAACGATAATCATCTTGGACATATTCTGATCTATTCTTGAACTCCGACAATGTCATTTTGTAAACTTTCAAAGCACAATGTCTTTCTTCCAAAAGTCGCACTCCATCGGCATGTGCTGTTGCATGCAAAACTACCGATTCCTACATTCAAACCCAATTTTTAATTAAATTTTCTAAAAGTATAACAATCAAACATTTTGGCACAGCTTTACACCAAACATATTACCGATAATTAACAGAGCATACAAAGTATATGGACCGGTTATAGCATTCTATTATTTCCGAAAAAGCCATACAGCGAACTAGCATTCTTCAAAAGAGGATATATCTTAAAATATTTAAAACATTCATCTCGAATGCTGCTAATTTTTAATTTCTTCAGGGAACAAATGTGAAATACTTTATACTATTGTAATCTGCCTTTTCCAATGCTTCATATCATCAATTTCATCCCACGTTGTAACTTTTTCAAGAATAGAGAGAACAATAATCTGATTTTACTCCTGAATCCAAATCTTCCTTGCGTTGATGTTCAATGTTTGCAAAAAAATCATTTTTCGATTAAAAGTTCGAAAAGTTAGAGTAGGTAGATTTACGGAATTATCAAATTATGCAAGAAATTACACGTCGTCATTGTACGCTGCCTTTTAGTCTTTTATCTGCTTCTTCTTTGAATTTTTGGATTTAAAAAGTTTTGGGACTGTTGGAGATGGTTCTTCAGCAATCCCAAAACTTTTTAAAATATATCTTCAGCAATCCCAAAATTTTTTGAAATATGTAGAAATGGAGAGAGAGAGAAAGAATGAAATGTTGTAGTATGTGAAACTCACTAAGAAGCACCCGACTAAAATCATAGTTCTCATGTCTTTAAATCTTTTTTTCCTTCCGTACCATTTTATATTAACTAACATAGCCTTTTTTCCTTTTTACAAACTCTACCTTGCCCGTTGCAATAACATTCTCGATTATATCGAAAAGACCAGTAGTGATAAATCTATAGATTATCAAGCGAGTGACCCTGTCCAAGCTTAATTCATTTATTGCTTTTTCATCCTTATCCTGAAAAAAAAGAATTAAATTAAAACAAAATTTTATAAAACATTTCTGCAAATTTCCATTATTTTTCCAAGAGTCCAAAATCTCATAACTGAATCATTTCAAAAGAAAAAATAACGAACTCAATTTACCTTCACGCGAACATTCCTTCTCTGTTCAGTTTTGCAATAATTACGTAGTTTATTATAAACTCTGTTACTCAGCTTTTCACCAACTACATCGCCAGTGGGAATATCAATAGGAAACTATAAACAAAGGAAGATGTATGACCAAGAAAATGTTAAAACTAAATGTTATTATGAATTTAAAGAAACTATACAAATATAATGGCTCCATAAGCAATTCTTATTATAGTAATACTTAATTTAATTAAAACTAACGTGCATCACTTTTTCGGAATTACGTCTCTCAGCAATTTCTTTATCATGTTTTGTTATTAAATGTCCCGAAGCGTCACGTATGTAGCCGCTCGACGGAAACTCATCTTTTGGCCTTGCTGAAATTCGCTAATCTCAGTATTTCTGCATAAAACTATGCAACTTTAAATTAAATTCCTTCATAATTTCCTACACAATAACCCATGGTTTCTATCCTGAAAATTCCAGAATTCTAATTGTACACAAAAATAATAAATCAACATACAGTAAAGAAGATCAATAGCGACTTCTCGTAAATCCTCATCGTCTTCACTCAATTCCTCCTCCAAATCATAATCACTGTCGTAAGAAGGACGGTAACGCTCAAACCCGAATTCAACTGCAACACTAATCATTCGCAAAAAATTCAACACTCATCCAAAGATTTGGAAACAAAATTTATATTTGAAAAACTGACTCTTTGTCTCGATTTCTTTTCCTTCTGCCGATTTTAAACTCATTTCATATTCCCGATCAAATTCTTCCTGCAATTTTCTAGCAAGCTCTAGATCACTCTTGCATTGTGCCAATTCACTGGGGCTTAATCCGTATTGTGCTATGGACGGATCGAGACCGTTTGCATCTTCTTCCTGAAAGAATCAATAAATTTCAGGAAAGCAATCCAGCAATTTTTACAAAGTAAAACACCAGATGATATATCATTTGTTTTACATACACAAATATGTAAGCAAAATCAATTGCTAATCAGCATGCAATCAACTTTTCCTTTTTATCTATTTTCAAGAGAAAAAAAATACAAGATCGATTTGCTTTAGATCACAAACCACATTCTTCTAATAACAAGAAGAAAAGAATATTGTCCAAATCATTTCTTTTATCCATGGGTTTATTGTATCAATTAACGAAAGTCCAAATATTTATACTATTCGGAGAGAGTAAAAAATTATGTTATGCAGCCACTAAAGTACTGAGAAGACCTCAAGTAGACATCTAGAGAAATAGATGCATTATCATTAAAACGCAATGAAAAGTATGTTTTGAATGGGAAAGATCCAACATAAAGATTCGAAAGTGCCAGGCACTCTATTGCACTCTTCTAGTTCGAAGCACACTTTCATTGTATTTTCGGTGATTATTTTTAAAATAAAACTGAAAGAGCAAATATCCATATGAGCATTTAGTGTGCAAATGTAAGCATTTTTGTGTCCTTATGTTTTGCCTTAAGCATATATTAATCAATACACTTGAAAAAAATAAAAAAAAAATTGAATAAAGTAAACCTCAAGTTGTTCAGCCAATTCTTCGCTCATTATTTCGGCAAATGACACCACCGGTTCCACTTCTTCACTTTCACTTCTACACCATACTGATTCCTTTACTTTCAAACCAGACGACATACTTCCAAGCCTTTCACTGACTTTAGTGAAGAAGTGGTAAGAATAGAGGTTTTAACTTCCTGAAACTTATTATGATAAAACTAATCCAACCTCTCCAAATCTAATTTATTTTTCCGTCACCTGAATAACATGAGTACTGCTGCTTTTACAGCTTCCACAAAATCTCGCTATGTGACATTGAGGTCGCATGAAATGACAATTGAAACATGTGTCATCGGATGAAAGCTTTATGAAAAGTATTCCATATGCTGAATATCAAACTCAAAACTACGTAACCTTATTTAACAATATTTAACAATAACGGTCTGAGAAGGCTAATCAAATGAACTGAAAATTGCAAGGAACGATGATTGCTGTGAAAAATCTTTGCTAGTCATGCTATATACAATACACTCGATGAACAGTGAACAGTGTGGAATAGGAAGTTGGAATGGAGCAGTAGCAGAAAGCAAGAAATTCCTACGAAATGTTGCATAATTTCAGACTTAGAAATTATTCTCGATGAATGTCAAATATTTCTTGAATTTCTACTACTTTTTATCGTAGCAATTTCCACTACTTTTTATCGTAGCTTTTGTAAAAAATGAAACACTTCGGTTTGCAAATTCTCGAAATGAAATGAGAAATACACTTTTCTCTATATATCGCTATATTCATTCTATCTTCTTTTTTCTCTCTCAAAATATTCACTCAATAGAAATATATCGCCAAATTATGGAGACATTAAAGTGACGAGCAGTCAATACGATTGATAATGCAATAAATCAAGCACGGGATGACCAGTGTGTACTATTACCGAAGATCAATTGACCAATGGTCAACGTATACTCTTACACAATACCACTGATTAATGAGATGCAAATCTATTCATGCCTGATGGAAAGCAAGGAACAGTTTCAAGCATTTCTCTCCTCAGGGGAGCTTAAAAACGTCACATAGATCTATTATGGAGTAGATGTAGAAACTGAAGTGGATAGATGAATGTCATCTATGATAGGACAAGTAAATAACCTGTTGATTCACTCAAAATAATAATAACTGGAGCTAGAAGACTAAAGATTGCCTGATAAAGATCTTTCCATAATGGAACTGTTAACGTTTCAAATCGAACGTACAAAAATGATCATTGCACAATTCGATATCATACATAACAAGACAACACAGTAATATGATATTTACTAACTGGCTTTAATGTTTTTGTAAATATCGAACCGAATGAGAAATGAGAAAATGAGAGAAGTGCATTGGAAGGGGAAAGGGAGAAGTACATGACAAGGACATTTTGTGTAATGTGTTTAATTTTGTTTCTCACTTTAGGAATAATTTTCCATATATTACATAATGCATGGAAAACAATCAGAAAGTAACAAACGTGACTGTTTTGTATTTCACACTCTGCACTCAAAAGCAGTTTACAACAATCAAATGGATAATCATCGTATTTTTTAAATACTGAGTGCAAACACATCTGCTACATTTAGTACGATTCATCTATTATTAGAGTATGTGAAAAATTGGTACAATTTGAGTTAAAATCTGTTCCTACTTCTATTTTCATCACAACATTCATTATTGAAATGTTAACATATACGAGGTATTTTTCTGTATATGAGGTATTCGGATTCAGCATTGTAACGGAAGCATTTCAATTCACTATGATGATAACTGATTTTCTGCACGAATTAGGGAGAAGTGGTGTCTCATATCGCAAAAATAGCTTCCTTGCAAATTATTAACACTATTGGATTGCTCTAAAAGTGAAGCAAAGAGATAAGATTTCTTTATAATCATATGAATGTAATCAATAATGAATATAAAAAGGCACAAGCTGAACATCAAAACTTTACAAATATAACTTTAAAGATATATTAAGACCAGACATCTGTTTGGTAACATCGTTTCCGCTCCAAATCTTTCAGAAATTTTTGCGCTTCGGTTTCAGTTTTCCCGCCAATCTCTATGAATATTCGCATAAATGTATTTTGCACGTCACGTGCCATATTGCGTGCATCGCTAAAATAGAACAAAAGGCTCATTAAAAAAATCTTATATAAACAACAAAAAAGATAAGGAGAAAGTTTGATGAGCGTTATAAACAAATTTAACTTATCAAAATACTTATTAATTCATGTTATGAAGAGAAAATGAGTCAAAAAATAATAACTCATACCCACACACACAAATATTTGCACCATCTTCAACAGCTTTCCATACCGCTTCACGATTTTTCCAAATTTGATCTTGCACATAAACCTGAAGTAACTATTTTTAATTACAATGTTATGATTACTGAATTTAAAGAACTGCTCTCAGTTCTTTAAATGTTCTATAAATGAAATTAAAAGATATAGACTTACTTTTTTTGCAGTGACTCTAGAAAAGGCAGTATGTAATTCAGAGAGTACACCATCTTGAATGAACTTCTTCAGTTCATTTTCATAAATGTAATCATGCTCTGGATGTCGACAACCGTAATATAATGTCATCGGTCCAATGTCTTGGCCTAAACAACAATGCTTCAGAAGATAAGATAATCGTCGGGTAAGACAGAATTTACGAATTCCAACTTAATTAGTTAGCTAAGCTTAAATGAACCTTTGCAAATCAATTAATATTCTTAATAAGAAAAAAACTGCTAAAGGAGAAATTTAAATTTCAGAAATTAGTGCTTCTTATACATGAATTTTCACCTTGTTCCTTTTGCCAGCTGCGCTCTTGAAGAAAACCTCGAAATGGAGCAAAACCTGTCCCAGGACCTATCATGATTACCGGTGTTTTTAATCGATGTGGCAGTCGCATTGTTGATTTTCTAACAAATATCGGTACTTTGGATCCTTCACCCTTCAATGAAAATTGTAAAAAAATTAAACCTATTGAGTCTTAAAGATTCCAAAAAAGTGTAATAAACCATATCTAATGGAAAATGAAAAGATCCGATAAACCAAGATAGAAAATAACAAATATCAATACATACAATGAGATAGCAAACCAAATGCACAAATTTATGTTCTAAAAAATTTTCAAAGATTCGTTTTCAAAAATCGGAAAAGTGAAAGTTAAAAAAATGTGGATCAGTAAGAAAGCAAACAAAGAAAAAAATTTTTTAGAAAGTAAAGAAAATAACTTTTTGGAGCAGAAAATTGGTGCAAACTCCTTTGATTAAACGACTGCCAATCATATATCTTGTTACAATAACTGTTATAGCCAGCGAGTCACGACTATATTTGGATGATGACGCTATGCTGTAATAACGTGGCTGCAATACATAAATGTGTAACTATTCATCAAAATTATCACATAACCAAACATCGAAATTTAGGATTAAAAACTTAATTTTATACCCAATACAATAAATAAGTGCAATTTCATGAACGACTTCCATTATTTGAGAATGCTAATAACTGGAACCAACAACCAAAAACTGATCTTAAAGATACCTGAAGACGAGGCAACAATTCTAGAACATAATCAACTGGAGGTTTACATGTCGAGAATGCACGAAGAATATCAATGATAGAACGCCTTTCCTTCTGAATATAATTTCCATATTCTTTCTGCAAGTATAAAACTTTGTTTTCAGGATGAAAAATCCTGGAAAGGCGAGAGAAACCTGACAACACAACTCGAAAGAAACTAATTCTTTTCTAAAAACTTACCAAACCCTGTTCATTCGCCGTGCTCAACAATAAAAGACGTTCCTTTTCATTTTCAGCATTTGTGAAAGAAGCCAAAGCTTTCAAGACATTGGATTTAACTGGTGCACATATATCGACGTAATGAGTGAATGCAGTTCTTATTGTACACGGACATGGAAACGGATTTTTTTTCAGATTTTCCTCTAAAAGCAACATTACATTGGAAGAAGCTTTAATGACAATTAAATCAAAAATCCTAAATTTTACAAACAGATTCAAAAAAATGTCCATTCTGCCAGTGCAACGAAAAAAGAATATTTCAATGAACAACAAAACAATAACCAATACCATCAAGATTAACCAGACTGAAACGTAGATCCATATCAACATCAAGCAATCGTCCTAATTCCTCCACCAAAACCGGATCATTTGTTGGGAAAACGCCTAAGTGATCACCCACCTCATATCTAAAACCCCTTTATTGCAGTATTATTAACAGTTTAATATTTGTCAAAAACTAGACATTTTGAAAATCCAAAAATGAACCGAAAATTCGAGTAGCCAACCTCATCCTTGCTTCATTGATAATAAATTCGATGTGACGACAACTTCTATCACTGCTTATACCGTGTAACTCATGATTAACGCTAACAGTAGCAATAAAAGGGTTCTTCTGATTGAAAGGTCTAAAAATCAAAGATCAAAGATTCATTTTAATAAAAATCAAAAATCAAAGATTCATTTTAATAATTTTAATTTTAGTGATTCCCCAAAAACCTTTTATAACTTCAAAAAACAATGAGAAACTCACGGTCTTTGTTTTTCAAATGATCCTAGGCGACCGTATTCTCCAGTAAATAATTTGACCGAGAAATCCTTCACAATTTCAAAGCGATATTGCCGTACTAAACCTGTTTCTGCAATTTCCCAGCCAAAAATATTTATTACAGCTGACCAAAAGCCTTCTCTCCACCTAAAAACAAAAGCTTTTGATTTTTGAAGAGCAAATTAAAGCAATTCAAGGGCAGTTCACAATATATTATTTTAAATACGCAAGACATTTCAAAAAGTAATATAAATAAAATGCGAAATATAACAATAGGAACAAAAATTAAGGAAATAACACGAAGAGAACAAACAGCAGATTTGGAATTTGTGAACATAAACACCAAACCTCATAAAATCCTCCTCCAGATTTCCATCATCATCACCTAAGCCAAGGCCGTAAATACGCGTGGCACCAAATTCTTCCATTCGTCGGTTGAAATATTTCGCCATTTCATTGAAATGTCCATACGTTTTATTGCCTAAGCCAAAAACCTGAAAATTCCATTCCCAAACCAATCTGCCTTATGCTAAACATACTCAACATTACATATTAAGAGTAATGCTTGTTAAGAAAGCAACCAAAGTTGAATGGACGACCCAGAGCAAAACTTGTGCAGTGCAGCCTAAACTTATAAAAGTTCTCTCTATTTAGGGCATTGCAAGATTTTTATAATATGTTAAATTTGCTACTCAGTTCTACCTAACATCATTAAACTAACAGCAAAATTAACGCCTGTTAAATCAAGATTTGTGTTCAAAATATGCTGATAAAATTCCTGTGCGTTGTCTGTCGGATCGCCTTCACCATAAGTTGCCATACATAATATTAGCAGAACACCGGGAATTTCTTTGATTTTTCCAAAATCCTCAACATCCATTTCCTCCGGGTCGAGTAAAAGAGCCTGAAAAATTCCGTAATATGCACAGCAAAGTATTTGTAGAACAGTACTGTAGAAAATTAAAAACTGAAAGGCCTAACAACTCAAGGTTGCTTTTTCATTTTCATCCTCTTCGAATTCAAATTCTGAAAAAAATCAGCCCTTTTTTCCTTTCTTTCATATTTTTAAAAAAACGAAAAAAGAAGCTGATACAATTTTTATTTATAATTATATTAGGAAACAAACCTTCTGACCGTAATTTTGAACATCTTTAGAAAGACGGCCTGCCAATTCTTCAGCTGTTCCGGTTTGTGAGCCGTAAATTATTATGACCTACAAAAAATTGATTTTTGATATTGAATGCCAACTTGGATTACTGAAAAGTTTATAAAGGAGGAACGGAAAGAGTAATGAATTCTTGACTTGTCTTTAATAATTTTAAACCGTGAAATTCCATTAATTTGACTTCTTAAGAAAAAAGCAGTATAAAATAAAAGCAAACTTTATATCTCAAAAAAAATTTTGCAAAGTCATTTTAAAAATCTTCAAATACTTCCTACTCATAAAAGTAATTCAAATAGAAAGGATCCAGAAATGGACAATAAAATGAATAAAAATAACCTCGTAAAAAATCAACTTGATAAAAAAATAAAAATGATGACCTTTCGCTCTTCCGATTTCATACGTGCAACAAATGAAGTTTGTCGATCAAACGAACTTCCAAAAGAAGTGTATGATGGCAGAACAGATGATGTGAACTTATTAGTGGTTTTTTCGATCCATAACTTCCACGAATAATAGACCGTTGTTAGCAGTAGGACAATTAAAACAATCAGGTCAATTACGTCCAGTCTCATTTGTAACCAGTCCATCACTGCCATCGTCATCATAGTTTCCACTTGATTTTTTTAGTATACTTTCTCCAAAATTGCAGAAATTAATATTAAGAGAAGCTGAGGAATTTGTATAAAATTAGTTCGCAGAGGAGAAAAATAAAGAGGAGAAAGGTATGAAATAATGCAGATAAGTGACAAAAGAAAGAAATCTTTTGTCATTTATGTGTATTATTTTGTCAATGCTTACAATTTATCCTACCATATTTTCACCTTTCGATTTCTGGTGGAAATGATAATATTGTCAAACAAAGATAGTGAGAATAGTACAAATCAAACCAAAGTGACAAAAGAGTAGACAGTACTGTGAATTCTGATCAGGAACCTGTATTTTTCAATTTTTTACCGCTCTTCGTAGCAATGTCATAACTGTGATACTTTTTCTACAACTGAACAGTAGATGACTTTCATCGGAAGAGCAAAAAGAAAAAAAAACTATCTTCTGGGTAATAGATTTTTAAAGGAAAACCCTAAAATATTGAACGGTGAATGATTACTTCAACTATCAAATTATTTTACAGTAATTTTAAAACGGTTTTACAAATGGAGGATATTAAAAAGACAGTTTCCAAAGCGTTTACCGATTATAAAATTATGATTACAATTTTTCACATATCTTTATAATGCTAAGAGAAAATTTAAAAAACACCAAAAAATCGCTTATCAAAAGTTCAGAATTTATGTAAATGCGTTTAATTTCCAAACCTTTCTAATCTATGCTCAATGTTAGTAAACTTGATTGAATCGCAAAATTAGGAAAGGGATCAATGTTAAAAATGATGTGCATGAAGTAGAATTAAGAGAAAGTACTCTTGGCGTATATTGAAACATAACACTATAGGGAAGTGTTGATTGAATATACTGTAATTTGTCACCATATACATCTAAAAAAAATGACATACCAAAACGAACGGATAGCTGGCGTCTATGAAGAATGAAAGGTATGTGCTCTCGTAACTTCATGTTATATTTGTTGATTGTTAAAACCAGTTTCTCTTACCAAATCAACCATCATTCAACCATCTTCTCTTCATCCAAATATGATCTTAAAAAATAATTCAACATTTCTCTCAAATTTGTTACTTCAAAAAAAAATACCGAGTGCGACTGAATATAAAAAGTATAAAGCGGCATATAATAAACAACCAACATAACTCTTACAACTTTTTTTTATACTTTTGTAGTAGAAAGATCTACATTTTTGCGCTTTTTTCTATCAAATAGACATCAGATTATAAAGAATGATAAAGTTATATGAACATGAATGTTTTGTCATAGGTCATGCAGATGAAAAACAATGGAATGACAAAGAATGACATAAAAAGAAAATGACTAAAGGAACCTAACTTCATTCTAGCACATGGTCAATAAAAATCCTCTTATAATATTTTGCTAGTTAAGTTTAACAAGTGAAATGAAAAAGTTGTAAAGTGTTAATTTGAGAATTTAGCATCAGCAGCAAAAAAAAAAATGATAAATTTAAAACACTACAAGGTAGCAGTGATTTCATTTTGACAAATATAAATACGCTTAACTTGAAACAGTACTTGAAAACTTGTCTAATCCATGCTTAATATTGAATCGCAAAATTCGAAGTGAGAATCAAAGCTAAACAATGATATGCATAAAGAATTAAGGGAAAGTACTCTTAGCATATACTATAAGCCAAATATATCATTTAAAGAAAATGTTGATTGAATGCAATGTCATCATATTTGTTATTCGAGACATGTCAGCCGACATATTACCTGAATATTCGTTTCATCCTTCTTGACCTTTCTACAACTACATTATATTGGTTGTTCCGTTTAACACCCGAACTTCGATTAATTGTAAGAGATATCATTTGAAGAAACACAGTGAATTTGAGAAATCATATGATCTTTCGTCTGTACATTTATAAAGAACTAAACATCACAAATTTTAAGGAACCATACATTTCATTTCATGCACACTTCACACGAAACAGTGGATATGAAAGTGGAAATAGTTCAAGGTTGAGTTACAGCAAATAATCGATCCTATCATTGTTATAATTAATACCTCGTTAAAAAACAAGATGAATTAGCAAGCAATTCAATAAGTGAAAAATAAGATTAGATGAATCTTTGAATTGTCTTTTAAATCATTTCACCGAAAATAGCTAAAAAGCCGATTATTACTAACTTTCCGCATTTCTTTTATCATCGAAATCGGAACTACTAATTTCTACGAGCCTCTAAATTGTGTATTACTTCAACACTAACTATTCTTCCCTGCCTCCACACATGCAATGAATTTTCTTGAAAATAGCTAGCAGTTCCACTCGCATCAAACTCATCAGCTCTAATTACTGCACTCCTTCGTTTACAACGCCTCACCGACCACGAAGTAAAGTAGTAAACTTTCTCCGCGAATCTATATCTCACTGTATCCTGACACCGCGGACCCAGGCTAAATATGAGTCTTCGTTTAAATTTAATTCAACAACAACGCATGCGTTCAGCATGCAACTCAGAAGTTCAAGACTCAGCACCTTCACCCAAAATTTTGTATAACACTTCCATCCTAATAATTCTGAAGCAAAATACTGGCTCGATTCCCTCTAAAAAAACTTCCACAAAAGACAATTCTACCATCCAGAAATACACAAGAGGACCTAAAAAATTTGAATTCTTTAGCGTCCATCGCCAATTTTTCATATATAATGCATAACAACAAAAACAATGAACATTTTATTATAATTTATGACACCATACAAAACATAACAATGAAAAGAGAACGAACATCACTTTCAAATGACTTTTCAAATTTTAAAAACTGCTCGGTATCAAACCATCGCGTTTTGCAAGACGCAAAATGCAATCATCCGATTCACCCATACATCGAATTTCACCACAGATCGCGTACCTGCAATAGAGAAATATTAGTTTATATGATCCTTCAACATTAAGATTCTTCCTCCAAAAATTAACAGTTTCTAAAAGTAGCAGTAAAAATACAACTATGTTTTCTGCAACAAAAATATCTAATCTCTCTAGTGAATAAAATTTATTGATCTGGAAATAATTTAATTCCTTCTTAAAATTATCACGAACTGTAAAGAGAGACTATACAACCGACACATATGCTCGCATTAAAGCACTTATACCTATACCTTATAACTTTTCCTGGTACCATGCGTCCAGTTTTAGGATCTACATCGACCAAGTCGATCTGCACTGCTGCATGATCAGTTGCTGCAATGATACGCGATGATGAGGAGCATTTCCTCGGTATGTATAGTTCAACAAGTGCTCCTTCGTCGTTCTGCATAGTCAATAAGTAAAAATTGATTGATTCTTATCCTGCAATTTATCTGTGAATTTCGATGTTAAGGAAAAGAAAGGACGACCGAAAAATGTATTATGCGATGAAAATTGCGATGATTCCAATAAATCAACTAATGTAAAACTACCAAGACCACATTCTCGATCGGCATTGGAATGCACAAAAATGACGACAAAATAGAGGTTGTAGTTCAAAACGCAAAAGTACCTATGAAAAATATGAATATCGTTCATTGGAGAGCTAACATCGTTATACCGAACTAATAGAGAAAAAATGCAAAGCAATGTAACTTTCGGAGCACGAATAAAAAAAGAGTAAAGTGGAGGCAAAAACACTTCAAAAACTAAAACAAATGAGACAATAAAAGACATCGATCAAAAGAATGAAAAATGAAAAAAAACAACTACGCACACAGATTAAAAGAGTAGAAAATCAAGGAAGCGTAGCTATGACTGGAAGGGAACAGAAAATTTTGCTTTAGATATACATTTTACATAACTAACTCAAATAAAAAATTTCTAATTATGTAGCTAAGAAATGAGTGCAGGATAAATGTTATTGAAAACACCGCGACCTATGAAAACAATAGTCATCGACTTGTTGCTGGTACAAAAGCCCTTTTTATCATCCGGGACAACTCAATAATACTTCTGAAACAATAAAGATTCCACAATCCTTCAAGTTTTCCATAGCTCAGCAAATTTATCACATTCATAATGATAAAAAAAAAACGGAAAACGGGAAAAGTCGGAATCTCAAGTTGCCGAGAGAATCCGTCTTTATCATCAAACCATCCAAGATAAAAATAGTCGCCGTCACTGACTTAATCAATTAAGACTTGCATTATCTGAGAGAAAAAAAAAAACTAGCATACAAGTGCTACAGCCATTATACGAAATGCAATGTAAAAGGTTTCAATACCGTCAAGTGATATAAGCTATATGGAGTGAGAGTCAAGTCATACAAAATGTCATACGAATTTCTATTTTAGCCCAATTAGTTAACTGTCTCAAATCACCTAATTTTTCCTATTTTTTCGTCTCACTCATACCTCGAAAACTCCTAAACTCAGATCAATCCACATCTGTCAACCTTTATATTTGCTCACATATGAAATGAATACAAATTCTTGTCCAACAACAAATGACCTATCACCCCTCCCCCCTAACCTCCGTCCCCCCCACCCATAGGCACACCAGCACCACACACCCATTTCATAAACTTCGATCATACGAGTGTTCGCTATGTACCAGTAATATCCCGCAGAGAATTGACAGTAATTGTTGAGAATGAGAATGGATTGAAGTCGGTGATTCATTTCTATATTCTTTGAAAAAGTTCAAAGGGCATGGAAATGAATCACCGACTCACTATCGAATTTAAAATCATTTTGCAAGTATTTATATGGAGGAAATATTATAATGGATAAAATATGTCTAATCCGGACAGTATTATGTATTGAAGTAAAAGTGGAGATTGAAATTAACAACGTCTTCAATTTTTTGCTGCTTCTTAATGGTTTGAATATTTCCATCAAATTATTTTTTTAAATCTTTAAAGTGAATAAGTGCTTTTATTTTTTTTACCAAAAATTATAAATTTTTGGACAGTACAATTATAAGTAGTGGAAATAATGAAATTAAATTATATTTTATTAAAGACTTTGAAGGACAAAAAACAATAATACTGTATTAAACGAGATTATTGTAGCATCAAATAATAATCATTTAACTGATTCAATGATGAGGAAGACGAATTTTATTACAGATATCACGGATAATTCGCAACCAATGTATCAATTATTTATTATTTGAAAT